>JBAJNP010010592.1:2795-16174 GCA_036877545.1 Yasuhikotakia modesta
TGCTCAAGGGCACTTCAGTTGCTATCTGCCAGTGCTGGAATCGAACCAGCAACCTACTGATTACAAGCCCGACTCCTTAACCAGTAGACCACAACTGCCCCCAACCACAACTGCCTACAACTGCTTGTATTCTAACCTGATGTGAGCTGGGGCTGGATTGAACCACCAGGCTGACGGATTACCTTAGCAAGGCATGAATTATGGCATGTAATTCCCCACTGCATGTTTTTTCTGTTTCTCCACAAAATTTGAGGGTTGTGCTTATGTAGCCAAAGCAATCCTAAAATTACTGAAGGATAAGAAGAGGGGATAACAGAATTTTATGATTTTTAAATAAATCAGGCCAATGTGTAACTCTTTAGTAATTTGTTAGATGTGACCCACACAAGTGATCGCCCAATTAGTGCCTCCACTGCCAGGGAGACATGACATGGAATCACAGTTAATTTGTACTGTTGAGCAAATTAATACAATATGAAATGATATTGTATGACATGATATGATATTCCCAGCTGCGACCAAGTCAGTTAGGGCAGATATGGTTATGGTGGGCAATGATTATCTCATTGTAATCTTGGATATTGTAATGTTTGATAGTTGAGGCATTGAAGTCATGGTAACACTCACCGGAGCTGAAGGGTTGTTAGGCCTGACTGGACAGTGGGATTTCAGATGACCGTTTTGACCACAATACAGACACAAATGAATTTGCTTTTGGTGGTTATGTTCCTCGGGTGAGAGATGAGTAAAGCTGAGGTTGCATGGGTTTCACAGGAGGCCTCATCTCAAGTGTTTTGCAGGATGATAAACAGGGAGGCCTACGGAAGCGTAATTGGTTATCAACTCAAAAAATTCAACTCGATGATTTCACCCAATAGCCATCTCCATAGACAGACAGACATCCACTTTGGTTAGTTTGTCTTTGTGTCTTTCGCTTCTGCGTTTTTATCTTTTAGAGCTCATTAAATACCCGTGATAAGTGGAAACAAATCAAAATACACAGTGAATAATGGCGACTTCTCTTGTTATTGTTAATTGTTGCCACGTATTTAGTGTAGCCTTCTCTGTCAGCGCAGAAGGTTTCACATTTGATAAATGCAGGGAAATAGTTAGGCCGATGGAGAAGATTTGATAAATTACTTGGGACAAAAACCCATGGTAGACAACACTTTCTTTTAATATAAATTTAGAATATTTAAAATTAGACCCCTTACCACAGAGTCAAGAGCAAGATTAACTAAATCAACATATCAGCCTTGTAACCCACTCACTGCTACTGTAGATATGGTGTCAGCATTCAGGCTGGCAATACATTTAAATGGTTTTCTCTGGAGTGGCCATTGTGAGACTTTGAAAAGCTAATCCTTCCTTTCCATGCTCTTTATTTTAATTATAGTGCAAAGGCTGGAACATAGTGGTTTGTCTACTTAACATTTACAATATAACTATACTAAAGCACTGGACACATTCTTATCTCTCATGATTATAAATTAAAATGTCTTCTGGAACCAAATGTGTAAAAGAAAATGTGTAACTTTGTCTTTTTTATCTCCACAGTCAGATGCCGCATCCAAACCTGCTTCATCAGCTAAGTCTGAGTGTCCTTTTCGACAGCAATCTGTCTTTTGAAAATCACATCTCCTGTCAGGGGCCGGGTCTCGGGTCAGCGAACACGCTTCCACTATGCCACAGAAGATTAGGGGTGGAACCCAAGGACGAAACGCAAGAGGGAGGAGGAGCTGGCAGAAATAGAATATATTGAAAAACAAAAGAACAGGATACAAAAACGAAATGCTCAGTGGAAAAATAAACTTAATAAAACGAGAAACAAAACCACAGGGAAACCTCTCAGAACAAAGTAACGAAACTGGAACGATGAATAACCATGACTAGACTAGACAAGACAAGGTAAGGCTGACCAAGACAATGAGGCAAAACATACCAAAAGTTGTCTCACCATGTTTTGTGTTTTTAAATGTTACTTAAAAATACAAAACAATCAGGCTGCGCGCAGCCGATAATCAGACACTTAGGCTGCGCGCAGCTGAAACAACTTGGACGATAAATGAAAGGACAAAACCAAAACAAACAACAATGACACCTACACGGGGGAGACACCACAAAACACAACATAGTCACGCGTGAGTCATGACAGTACCCCCCCATAAGGAACGGCCCCAGAAGTTCCCCAGAGCACCACCAAAACTCTCTCCATGGAGGTGGCTTTATGTCCATGAAGTTAAGTAATTACATAAATTACAATCTGCTTTAAGTGTTCTTCTGTCTCTTGCAGGGTAAGCAAGTCTCTAGCACAGAGATTCATTAGTGTGTAGCACCTGAAGACAAAAGGCTCTTTATGCACAAGAATTTGTTCTCATGCACAAGAACATAGTTTATATTCAAGGAAGAATGTTCATTTATTTATGTAACAATGCACAATGCTCTAATATGCATAATAGTTTACGTTCATGTAATATCTCCATGCTGCTATCTGTCACAAATTCTGTCCCTGTGGCTCCCTCTGCTGATCGCCAGTGGGAACCGTCACCCGAGTACTAATGAATTCCATTTCTCCTCAGCCCTGTACCTGGTCCATGCTTCTTCCAGCTGGCGGCCATTTCGTAATCAGTCACATTAATTTATACTCACCCCTGTCTAAGACTCTTTGCGAAGTCTAGTTTTGCCGTGGCTGACTATTCTAAGCATTTATCTCCTGTGTATGCCTACCTGTTATTACCCGGACTGTTTATTGGATTCTCAGTTGTTCTCTGCCTGCCCTTTAAACTCTACCTGTTTCCTGGACTGTGTATTGGATTGCTGCCTGCCCCGAACTGTATCTGGCATTTGGTTTACCAGTTGCTCTGTCTGTGATCCATTTGCTGTGCTCGACTATTGCCTGTTTGACTCTGCTCTTGTGTTTAATTAACTGCAAATGGATCTGAACAAATCTGAGTCCTTGTTACAGAGGACTTCGCCGCCAAAAGATCCAGCAGCCATGTTTTAGCTGGGCTCTGAGCTGAATCTCTAAGCCATGTGACTTGATTCGCAACAACAGCAAATTGAATGCCTGATTGCCTTGACAGATGAATTAGCGAAGACTGTACACACTCCACACCTGTCTGGAGGTAATTTAATTGATGAAAGCTTTGTCAACGAACATAACTTTCCTCTGGCTGTTGTTCCGTTCTCCATGGCAATAGAGGGAGCCCATGGTTGACCCCTGTGTACAGGTCAGGTTACGCATGCCATTGCTGAAATCACCCAACGAGTAGGACTCCAGCATAAAGAAAATATAAACCTCCTGGTGATTAAAAGTTCTGCTAATCCCATAATTTTAGGCTACCCCTGGCTCGAAGTGCATAATCCTACAATCTCCTGGTTTCTGAAACAAATCACACAATGGTCTCCGTATTGTCTTGACAACTGTCTGACCCATTTTAACTAATGTTATTTCATCTGAACAGGAAGAACTGACAGAACACCTTCCCAGTGTATATGCTGACCTAGCAGAGGCCTTCAGTAAGAATAATACTACAGAGTTGCCACCACATTGACCAAGGGATTCATACGCCCCTCCACCTCACCATTCTTTTTTGTTAAAAAGAAGGACGGGGGTCTGCGCCCATGCATTGATTATCGGGGCTTAAACAAGGTTACCATCAAGTACCGTTACCCACTTCTACTGGTCCCAGCAGCTCTCAAGCAACTCTGTTCAGCTCAAATATACACTAAACTCAACCTCAGAAATGCTTATAATTTGATTCGCATCCGTGAAGGGGATGAGTGCATTTTCCACTACTAGTGGGCACTTTGGGTATCTAGTTATGCCTTTTGGTTTGTCCAACTGTCCTGCTTGTTTCCAGTCCTTTGTAAATGATGTCTTCTGTGATTTAACTGGCACTGTGACAGTGATTTAACTAATCTGTGACAGTGTACATAGATGACATTCTTATTTTCACCAACAGTCTGCATGAACATGTTCAGCACATCAGAACAGTTCTGGAACGTCTGATCTCCCACCAACTCTATGCTAAATTACAAGATTGTGGTTCAACTACCTTTAACTAGGATCAGACTGACAGTTTTGTGTCCATGAGATCCGTGATAGGTAGAGTGCGAGATTGATCAAACTCATAATTTTAGTTTAAAAAAGTCTTTTTTTTTGCAAAATAATTCACATCTTTGCATATAAAATTTCTTTTACTGATTTATTGCTATGATTTTTTACTAAATCCATTTATGATATATAATCTTAAATTGTAAATAGGCAAATCTATTTTAACATTAAAATATGAAATATATTCTTCAACTATGAAAAAAATGAAATGAGTGTTTTTGTGTATAGCATCTTTTGTCTCAGAATTGTGAAGTAATAAATCAATTTTTGTTGCTATGTTCATATGAGCAATGTAATTTGTAAAATGAATTTTACATCAGCACAGACAATTTCCACTCCCACAATAATGACATACCCACATTTGTGGCAATTTGTGGCTCTCCTAATTAAGAAATTTGCTAAAAACGCAAAGAAAATGAATCTCCATCTGTTCATGAGTATGCGCTTACATGCTGTTTGGTAATTCTGACTAACCCATCATTACTAAACAACTCCCCGGCAGATCACAACAGTGAGACGCTCTTGCATGCCTCGCCCCCACCTTCCTGCCAGCCTGGGCAGATGGGTCTGTGCGTCTAGCGCTTCTCACAGCTGCATGGATACGCTGGATCCCCCAACCCCAAAGACTTTTACCTCGTCTTAAATGTTGTTAAATTGTCCTAATTATGTGCTTCTGTTGCTGAGGTGTTTTTTTCCTGTTCCCACACTGTGCTTCTCTTGGAGCATAGTCTGAGAGCTTGCCTTTTTTATCGCCTCATCTTTCCTCATGTGATGCTGTATCCCCTGTCTTCCCATCATGTCCTCCCCACTCTTGTTAATTCATGTATGTTTGTATTATGTGTTGATGGGTTGATGGCTGATTTCGATGGTACTTGTGACTAGTGACAATTAAAGGGCTACTACTACTACTATTAGACCTTAACAGCTCAACTTGGGTTCACTCACCGCAATCTTCTCAGGTTACGTATGTAACCTCACTCTAAGGTACTCTTGCCCATTACTTGTTTGCATAGTGATATCCGGGATGTCCCAACCAGCAGGGTCACTATTAGCACACGAGGGGGTCACCGGAGGCGGAGGACTGCCGGATCACAGAAGCAGCCCCGACCTCATAGCCTCAGACAGTGGGAGTATACTAACCTGTATTTTGATGTTTTTCATCAGGTCACTGGAGGGGGCTCCTTTGGGAGAGAGCAGCGGGAGGATCACCGGCTGAAACATTGTTGGGCTCAAGTCCGGATAAAGGAGGGCAAGGACACTCAGCTGGGCCTCCACAGTCTCCCACATTTCTTTGTCCTTCTGTACTGTGTCGTACAGTGGAGGGGGGGACAGAAGCTTCTGGTTGTGCTCCAGACGAAAATTTAAACCATTATAGAGCTGGCACACTCCCACCCTATGGCAGGGCACTTTGGGGCGGCCAGTATGATACAACAGATCCCGGACCACTTCCATTGGCCAGGCTTGGATGTTCTGAGGGTGGTCAACAGTCTACCACCCTCAGACATATGGCCTCATGGAATGCTTCAATCAGACCCTCAACAGATGCTGTGGAGGGTGGCAGCTGAAGATCACCACGACTGGGACCTGATGTTGCCATACGTCCTCTTAAACATCCGAGAGGTACCCAAGGCATCCACTGGCTTCACTCTTTTGAGCTCCTGTTTGGGCGCCAACCCTGTGGTCTCCTGGATGTAGTGAAGGAGGCATGGGAGCAACAGCCTGCAGTTCAGCGGTCGATCTTAGAGCATGTGAAGAGCATGAGAGAGAGTCATGCCGTTGGTCCAGGAACACCTGGTAAAGGCGAAGTTCGAACCCAGGTTTTCTGTCGAACAAGAAAAAGGAGCTCCAGCACCTGATCGGTCAGTTCTCTGATGTTTTCTCTCCCTGGGCAGACTAACCTTATACAGCATGAGATCCGAACACCACCAGAAGTGATTGTCCGGCAGCAGCCCTATCATGTCCCTGAGGCTTATAAGCATAGAGGAAGAAGTCCAGCAAATGTTGAAGTTAGGGTTGATAGAACAATCCTGGAGCCTGTGGTCCTGCCCCATCATAATGATCCTACAACTGGATGGCACCCTCCGCTTTTGCAACGACTTCCATAAGCTCAATGAGGTGACAGAGTTTGACAGCTACCCCATGCTTATGGAGCTGAGACGGGCTGGTCTCACTGCAAACCCCCGGAAATGCCACCTCGCCATGGCAAGGCCAAGAACTTAGGCTTCTGAGTAGCACAAGGTTTGGTCCAGCTGCAAGAGAAGAAGGTAGAGGCCATCCAGTACTCTCCAAGACCCTCAACCAAGTCTCAGGTACGTGTCTTTTTGGGGTTGGCAGGTTTCTATCGATGCTTCATCCCTAACATCTACTCTATATCTGCCGATTTGACAGACCTGACCAGGAAGGGGCAACCAGAGAAGGTAGTGTGGACCCCGGCGGCAGAAGAAGCCTTCTAACAGATGAAGAGGGCCCTTCAGCTTCAGGACCCCTCGGACTTCAGCTGCCCCTTTCTGCTACAAATAGACGCCTCCGACACCTGCACACTTTAATTTCTGCCACATACATTTGCTGTAATAAATTCACCCTCTGGGGCATTTTTTCTGAATTTCTTGTTGTGTTTCTTCACCCCGTGACATTATATTTAAAAAGCATGTGTAAAATCATATCCAGCCTCCCCAACACACTAGATCCGCTCCAGTTTGCATACCGTCCAAACCGCTCCACAGACGATGCAATCTCCTCCACCCTACACCTGGCCCTTTCCCACCCAGAAAACAAGGACTCATACGTCAGAATGCTTTTCATTGACTTCAGCTCGGCGTTTACCACAATAATACCACAACAACTTGTAAATAAACTAAACTTGCTGGGCATAACACCTCTCTCTGTAACTGGATCCTGGACTTTCTAACGGGAAGACCTCAGTCAGTCTGTGTTGGAAGCAACACCTCCAGCACCACAACACTGAGTACAGATGCCCCTCAGGGCTGTGTGCTCAGCCCGCTGCTCTTCACCCTGCTGACCCACGACTGCACTGCAAAGTACAGCTCCAACCACGTCATTAAGTTTGCTGGTGACACAACTGTGGTAGGCCTCGTCAGCAACAATGATGAATCACCCTACAGTGACGAAGTGGCACAACTGGTCAAATGGTGTAGCGAAAACAACCTGTCCCTCAATGTGAGCAAGACAAAAGAGGTTGTGATGGACTTCAGGAAGAACCCTGTAAACCACCCCCCACTGACCATCGACAGCTTGATCGTGGAGAAGGTCAGCAGCACCAAATTTCTGGGAGTGCACATAACAGAGAATCTCACCTGGTCCACCAACACCACATCACTCTCCAAGAAGGCGCAACAGCACCTACACTTCCTGCGCCGGCTAAAAAGAGCAAGTCTCCCTCCTCCTATCCTCACCATCTTCTACAGGGGCACAATCGAGAGCATGCTGACCAGCTGCATTACCGTCTGGTATGGGAACTGCAGTGCTGCTGACAGGAAAACCCTACAACGGACGGTGAACACAGCTGAAAAGATCATTGGTACCCCTCTGCCCTCAATTTTGGACATTTTCCTCAAACAATGCTGCCGAAAACCTCCGGTATTGTGAAGGACCCCACCCATCCCTCCCATCACCTCTTCCAGCTTCTGCCATCAGGTAGACGGTACCGGAGCATTAAGGCTCGGTCTGCAAGACTGCTCAACAGCATGTTTTGTCAATGTTTAGGCTTTGCTGTATATTGTTTATTTATTGTTAAATTTTCCATTTTCATTTATGTAACACCGTGGTCCTGTGAGGGACGAAATTTCATTCCACTGTATGCCCATTCATGCAGAGGAATGACAATAAAGCTCAACCTTAACCTTAACATTTATACCTGGTTTGTTGTATTGTGTATGATTTTGCCTGCTTACCTGTTTCACATATTTTTGGATTACCATTTTGGATTTGTTTTCCTGTCTGCTTGTGTGTTTAACCATTGCCTGTATTTACATTTCTGATTCTTGTCTTATGATTTGGTTTTGCTGATTAAACTCATTGTGTAGCGTTTGTGAGTTTGTAACTTACCAAGCTGGATGTCTATAACATTTGCTTGTCTCTCAGATGGGAATAAGACTTTAGGTGGTCTGGTTGTAAGGAGTGCTGCAAAACAATAAACTCACATTAGCATTGTGATGCAGATAGACATTAAATGTAAGCCATTCAAGTACAATTTTTTCAATGTGATACACAGGTGCTGATCTTATAATTAGAATATCATCAGAATCAGAAACAAATTTATTGCCAGGTACAGTAGGACAGTCTACAATACTAGGAATTTGTCTTGAATTTGTAAGGTACAACACAAAGTACAAATGGATGCAAGAAATGCAACAAAATGGATACAAGATAAAAGATACAAGATACAAAAGTGCAACACAACAAGGGAAAAAACAGTACTTTTAAAGACAGTACAGTTAAAGTGCAGGGTGCTTAATGCACATAGTGGCTGGCAGTGGGTGGGTGGGGTTCTGTTGGGGATTGCCTAGGGGGGAATGGGTCACTGTTCAGCAGACTGACCGCAGCAGGAAATAAACTGTTCTTGTAGTGAGAGGTGGGGGGGAAGGGAGAGTGGCGGTGCTGAAAAGGGCATGACCAGGAGAGAGGGGTCAGCAACAATTCTCCTTGCATGTCTTGTGGTCCTTGAGTCATACAGGGATTGGAGTGATGGGAGGCTGCATCCAATCACATTCTCAGCTGAGTGAATGACTCTCTGCAGCTTAGCCTTGTCCCTGGCAGTGGCTGCAACAAACCAGACTGTGATGGAGGAGGTTATGATAGATCATAGCCATAAGAATAATTGCAGTGTAGAAGTTTTTTAAACTTTTTCAGTTGCTGTCTTTTTCATCCTCTGCTGCCTTCTTGGTGATGGTGGTTCCCAGGAAGCGAAGGGCTTAACAGGGGACACCAGAGTGTTGTAGAGGGTGATGGGTGGGTACGAGGCTGAGTCCTTCCTGAAGGCCACTATCATCTCCGCTGTCTTGAGAGTGTTGAGCTCCAGGTTATTATTGCTGCACCAGGACACCAGACGATCCAACTCCCTTCTGTAGGCTGACTCGTCACCATCTGAGATGAGGCCAACAAAGGTGGTGTCATCAGCGAACTTCAGGAGCTTGACAGACTGATGTCCAGATGTGCAGCTGTTGGTATACAGGGAGAATAGTAAAGGAGAGAGGACACAGACTTGGGGGGATCCAGTGCTGATGGTGCGGGAGTTCGATACATGCTTCCTCATCCTCACAAACTGCCACCTGCCTGTCAGGAAGTCTATGATCTGCCCGCACAGTAAGTCCGGCACGTTTAGTTGTGACAGCTTGTCTCGGAACAGACGAAGGATGATAGTGTTAAAGGCAGAGCTGAAGTCCACAAACAGTAACCTAGCAAAAGACCCTGGGGACTCAAGATGCGGGAGGACGAAGTGGAGGACGAAGTGGAGAGCCATGTTTGCTGTGTCGTCTGCAGATCTGTTGGCTTTGAAGGCAAACTGCATGGGGTCCAGAAGAGGGTCTGTGATGTCCTTGAGGTAAGACAAGATGATTCGCTCAAAAGACTTCTTGACTACAGAAGTCAGTGCGATGGGTCTGTAGTCATTTACTCCTGTGATCCTCGTCCTCATGGGGACTGGGATTACTTTGGCAGTTTTATAGCAGGCTGGTACATGGCAGGTCTCCAGTGAGGTGTTAAAAATGTTGGTGAACACTGGAGACAGCTGGTTGGCACAGTGCTTTAGGATGGAGGTGGAGACGTCCAGCCCTGCAGCTTTGCGGGGGTTCAGCCATTTAATCAATTTGTTTACATCTCCCTCTTTGATAGAGAGAGGTGAGTGCGAGAAAGAAGTGTGAAGCTGTGTAGAGGATCCTGGTGTACTGTTGATGGGGGGTCTTTTCTGTATAATCTATGCATTCATTCCACACAGACTGATATATTTCAAATGTTTATTTCTTTTAATTTTGATGATTATAACTGACAACTAATCCCAAATCAGTATCTCAGAAACATGGTCCATTAAGAACATGGTCCTTAAACCAGGTACTGATAGCTTTGGCACTGTGTGCAGATGCCAAGTCTTGTTGGAAAATGAAATGTCCATCCGTAAAGATGGTCAGCAGCAGGAAGCATGAAGTGCTCCCCTGAGCCACCCCGGTGGTCTCTCAAGTCTCCTGCTTCGCCCCCGTGGTCTTTCAGGTCTCCTGCTCCGCCCTGGTGGTCTCTCCAGTCTCCTGCCCCGCCCCGGTGGTCTCTCCAGTTGCCTGATCCACCTCGGTGGTCTCTCCAGTTGCCTGGTCCGCCTCAGTGGTCTCTCCAGTCACCTGCTCCACCTCGGTGGTCTCTCCAGTTGCCTGAAAACTGCTTTCGACAAAAACTGCTTTTTTCCACCTGAGAAATATTACTAAGCTGTCACACTCTGCCTGTTTTTGACCACAAGTGGTCACTGTTTGGTTACGTCTTTCCTTTTGTCCTAAGTTAATTAGTGTTATTAATGGCATCACTAAACAACTTAGTCCCCGCCAAGCTCGATGGGCTCTGTTTTTTAACAGATTTAATTTTACTATCACTTACCGCCCTGGATCCAAGAACCTTAAGCCTGATGCTCTCTCCCGAGTTTTCTTGAGACCGTTGTCTGAGGAGAACCCTAGTCCCATTATCCCCAGTGGCCAGATAGTGGCTCTGGTTCGCTGGGGACTGGAGACCGCTGTCAGACAAGCCCAGGGTCATGAGCCCAACCCTGGAGGGGGTCCTGCAGACCGCCTGTTTGTTTCCAAGGCTACCCGATCTCAAGTTCTCCAGTGGGGGCACTCCTCTCGGCTGACATATGACCCAGGGGCTAGCCAAACTCTTGAGTTTATCCAAAGAAGGTTCTGGTGGCCCACCCTTAAGGAAGATGTTATCTGCTTTGTCCGGGCGTGTTCTGAGTGCAATCAGGGTAAAACTTCTCAACAGCTCCCGCAGGGTCTGCTGCATCCTCTGACTATTCCCCACCGGCCTTGGTCTCACATTGCTCTGGACTTTGTCACTGGTCTTCCTCCCTCCAAGGGCCATACTGTAATCTTAGTTATTGTGGACAGATTCTCCAAAGCAGCTCGCTTCATTCCCCTACCCAAATTATCCACGGTCAAAGAGACTGCTGAATTAGTTGTCACCCATGTCTTCTGAGTCTTTCGCCTCCCTCAGGATATTGTGTCTGACCGGGGACATCAGTTCTCCTCACGGTTGTGGCAAGCCTTCTGCCGGTCTCTGGGGGCCATTGCTAGCCTCTCCTCAGGTCACCACCCGGAGTCTAATGGGCAGACTGAGTGGGTCAACCAAGACTTGGAATCCACCCTCAGATGTATGGCAGCCTCCAATCCCTCGACCTGGACTGATTACATTGTATGGGCGGAGTATGCCCATAATACCCTTCATTCCTCTGCCACCGGCATGTCTCCTTTTGAGTGTCAGTCTGGGTCCCCCCTTCCACCCCATTATTTCCGGAGCAAGAGGCAGAGGTCACAGTTCCTTCAATCCAGCAGTATGTGCGATGCTGTCGACAGGTTTGGAACAGGGCCAGGGCGAATTTGGTAAAATCCTCCCACCACTACCAACACCAGGCCAACCGTAGGCGAAGACCAGCCCCCTCAGTCCAGGTGGGACAGAGGGTCTGGTTGTCCACTCAAGACATTCCCCTGCGAGTAGAGTTCTGCAAGCTGGCTCAAAAATACATTGGTCCTTTCAAAGTGGTCAGGAAAGTAAACCCAGTCACATATCGATTACTCATTCCAAGATCCCTAAGAATTAACCCCACATTCCATGTGTCTCTGCTTAAACCTGTTCTCTGTTCCCCCTTTTCTGTGACAGGCAGACCTCCTCCTCCTCCTCGGGTTATTGGTGGCCAACCCACCTACACTGTCCACCGCATCCTGAACGTCCGCAGATCCAAGCAGTATCTGGTGGACTGGGAAGGGTATGGCCCTGAGGAGTGCTCCTGGGTTCCTGCCAAGGACATCCTAGACCCTAAGCTGATTCAAGAATTCCAGGCTTGGAAGGCCGGTCACTCTGGTGGGAACATCAGGAGCCGTTCCTAGAGGTGGGGGTCCTGTCACACTCTGCCTGTTTTTGACCACTAGTGGTCACTGTTTGGTTATGTCTTTCCTTTTGTCTTAAGTTAATTAGTGTTATTAATGTTAGTGGCGTCACCTGTGCGCCAGGTTGTTTTAAGTATTTAAGCAGCGCTGATCTTTTGATCAGTGCTTCGGTATTTGTTTATGTTGCCTCCAGTCTCTGAGTTTCTCAAAGAGTGAGTTTTTTGTGATTAGTTTTTTATCTCGTTATCTTTTCTGGGTTATCACCCTGTGGTTTTGTTGCCTGTTTTTTGAGAGTTTTATTTGTTACTTTGTTTTTTGTGGAAGACTTTTTGTATAATAAAGTTCAGCTGCCATCACGTCTTGCGCCTCGTCAGTGGGTTTTCATATCTCGCCTCTGTGGCTTGGTTGTTTGAGCATACGCTCCTGACGCCAGAGACCCTGGTTCTAATCCCACATTGACAAAAAATCATCTAAGATGAAGATACAAATCATCTACAGTATCAGCAGGGTCCTTCTCAATAAGGATAAAGATTAAAACTT
Source organism: Yasuhikotakia modesta (assembly GCA_036877545.1). Taxonomy (NCBI): domain Eukaryota; kingdom Metazoa; phylum Chordata; class Actinopteri; order Cypriniformes; family Botiidae; genus Yasuhikotakia; species Yasuhikotakia modesta. Next base: position 15,552 of record JBAJNP010010592.1, read on the forward strand.
ATTGAAACTTATAATTAAAACTCTGCAATCTATCTTTTTCTCATTGATCATCTGCCTGGTTTCATATTAATCATAATCATATTATCCTCATAATTTTGTGTATATAACTAGTCTAAACTCCTCCTTGTAACAACAGATTGTTGCTAGAGCTGCTATCAGGCCCCTTGGACTTTTACTTTATTAAAGTTTAAAACTCTACCGCTCTGCCTTCACTCCTATAAATACATTTTTCATGATTCTCCACTCTACTACCACATCCAATTTGTCCCATACTCTATGTAAGTCTTTAATGTAACCTTTAAGTCTGCTGACATTAGCTTAGATAATTTCACATAACCGCTGTATTGAATACTGTCTAGAAATTCCATATTTTACAGGTACCTACGTATGTCAATTACTTCATATACAGGTCCTTCTCAGAAAATTAGCATATTGTGATAAAGTTACACTGGACTGTTGCTTAGTGGTCCAAAGTACTTTTTTCGGATGAAAGCAAATTTTGCATGTCATTCGGAAATCAAGGTGCCAGAGTCTGGAGGAAGACTGGGGAGAGGGAAATGCCAAAATGCCTGAAGTCAGTGATGGTCTGGGGTGCCATGTCAGCTGCTGGTGTTGGTCCACTG
>JBAJNP010010593.1:0-16172 GCA_036877545.1 Yasuhikotakia modesta
TCCCCCCCCCTCTCTGATAAATCTGCTAATATTTGGCTCTCACTCAACTTTTCTCCTCCTTGGCTGACTGCCTGTCCCTCCCTTGCCTCCTCCCATCCCTTCTGTCTCTGCCCCTCTCTCTCTCTCTCTGTCTGAGCTGTAAATGTGGGTTCAGGTTGTTAGGCAGCAGTATTTGGGGTCTGGAGTCTGTTCTGCATTGCAGTTTTTGAGAGGGAACAGGGAGGGCAGCTCTAGAAAGACACAGGAGAGGGTCTTCCAGCACCACTGACTGCTGGGAGACATATGATTTAACAGATACAGTGATGTGAGTATTTGACCTCTGCCCAGAATGGCATGTGTCTTTAGCCAACACTACATACTGGATACAGAAGATAAAAACAAACACACAGGAAGACACATGCATCGTGTGTGTGGTGTGTTAACTTGCAAAGTGGCTGAGTGTGACTTACGTCCAAGTTTTTCTTCATCCATGATAGATGGCAGTTGTAGTGTTTAGTTTCCTATGACTCTGCACTTCTCAAGCCTCCCACCCCCCTGGTATTGATAATAGGCTGCACCAGGAGTGTCAAGTTTTCCTGGATCAGGACATATTGTCATCCGAAACCCTGAGACTTTCTGTTTTTGGGCTTTTGTATGTTGTATGATAATGATAGGGTTATTAGATGATAAATCTTTCTGTACAGTGTGTCTGGTTTAATGCTTAAGTCAGAACTGTATCTACAATTGTTGTCCTTGTGTATTGCATGACCTGAATCACTCTGAATTCAGTAGAATGTCACATGATAAATCAACTACCCTAATACAGTATCCACATGCATGGACAGTATGACTGGTCAGAGATCCAGAAAATTACACTGTGTTTGACAATGCAAGCAGTCAGGACTGTGTGTGTGTGTTTGATCATTTTTTGAGTTCAGAGCTCAATTGTAACGCTGGTCTCCGGCGCTCTGCTGCACTGAAGGCGGTGAGATTTTTTTTCTGGACCAGTTCCTACTGATGCTGCATTTCTTTCTCATCAGTCGTGCACACACAGACACACACTCATACACAGACACACACACACACACACTCGCTCACACACATACGCTCACACAAACACACACACAGATGTGTCCTCTGTTGGTGCAGCACAGAGTCTGGCGAGGACGAGCCTTTTTCAGCACTCTCTGGTATACTGCAGTGAGTGAGTGAGTGAGCAAACACACACATGCACATGAACAGGAAGTAAGGTTCTCTGTTGTGTTTAAACCTTTAAAATCTGTAAATTCATTGAGTCCTTTTTCATTCATCTCATAATTAAAATCCAATTTAATGCTGAGTAACACCAGAAGTAATATACAATTTTCTCTCTCAGGCAATAGCTAGCATGTCATTTACACCATGATGATTTAAATCATCTACTCAATGTACAAACATTAAATGTATTTAGAATTACATTTTGCTCTTGGACTAAGTGGATTTCATTATAACCACAGACTGCACACACTTTTTTCGATATTCAATGTATGTCAAACACTTTCCATGTAAGAGAGCAGGAATCTCTGTTCATTGCATCCAATAAAACTCATCTAACTATTTATCTTTTTGTAATACAATTATGTTGCTGCCACCAGAGGATGCTATTGCACAAAATTGTATGCTAATTGTGGATGCTAGATTTTAGGTATGGTGTAGATAAACCTTTCTGTATCAAAAACCTTACAGCCTAGTTTAAACAAAAAAAAATGTTGCTCATTTATCATGTTGCTCATTTATAGATCATTTAATAGTTATACTGTAGGTCACATTTTTTATGTAACTACACCTTTTAGAGTGAGTTTGACAGTAGAATGTATTATTATGAATTATTAAAAAGTATTAAGTAATATTATTTGTATTGTAAAAAAAAACACTACAACAGCGTCCTTCAGCAACTTTCACTTTCATTTTATGCTTTGAAAACAAAACGTCTATTATCAGAAAAAATTATTCAACGAAGGGGCTCTGAAGGATTGGCAATGATCTCTTTGTCACTCCACAGCCACCTCTGAAAGGGTTCAATATGTTAATCTTTTACAGCAAAGGTAACACATTTAAAATAAAAGTGTGACATACAGTAACTTTAATGGGCTAGTTCACCCCTAAATGAAGCGTCTGTTATGATTTACTCACCCTTATTTTGTTCTAAATCTAATTTTCTGATATATGATATATTTCAGAATGTCAAGCTGTCTCTGATGGTGTTATTGATGGGGACTTCGGCTGTCAAGCTCAAAATATGACCAAAAAAGATCATTCAACTTGTGTGCACTATATTGCATTAAGGTTTTTTGAAGTCATACGCTTCAAAAGACCAGTTTAAATTTCAATTTGTATTATTACATGCAAAATGTCCTCCTGCATTTTAGCTCGTTTTGTTATTCTGTGGACAGTGTGGATTATAGAAAAGAAGACATTTTGCAAAATATATTCTTGAGGTTAACAGATATAATTGTTATTTTTAGATGTCCTCTTCAAAGCTTCACAATGAGAAATGTCTCACCTTTATTCACAACCCTGAGGGGGAAAATCCCTGGACATCTTGCGTATTTTTGACAAAGCAGCTGTAAGTTCCGTTAAAGTTGGGCTGCACATCCTGCAGCGTGATGGAGGCGTCGCCCTTCATGACATCACCGGACCACACAACATCTTTAAACAGGTCACTGGATGGTGGATATGCTTTGTTGTGGAAGTAAAAAAAACTGTGACAAAATAACAATTGTCAAGAATAAAGATGATGAACAAGGCAACAATAATAAAAACATAACCAATAATATTAATTAATAATGTTAAAAAAAATCCAAACATTTAAAACTCATTCCCACATTCTGGACTTCTGCAGCTGTATTTAGTGGGTTGAAACTCCAGGATACCATTATTTCCTCTCCTAAGATGGGGGACGTAGATTTAAATGTACACTTTAGCAGTACATTTGTTCCATTGACCGCTTCCAACTGTGAGGATGTAAACAATTCCATTCCCTCCACATGATATACACCTGGTAAACCTGGATTTGTTGTTAGTTAGATACATTCAGGTGACACAAGCAGCTAATTTCAATATACACATATCATCACAGTCTCAGGAACAATGCATGAACAGTTAAGTCTATGAAAACACACATTTGATCACTGTTTCATTAACAGTTTGAATAAATAAATGTCTATACAATGTTGTGTTGGTTATTTGAAGTTGGCGTTAAAAATTATACTCTCTGCAGCATTCACAGAAAGAGACTACATTGAAATTTACATTGAAATCAGAGCGAAACATTGCCTATTAAAAAAATATATTAAAGTCAAAGTGGAGTATATTGTCATTTCAGCCATATAGTGAAACGAACCAACATTTCTCCAGGACCAAACTGCTACAGTACAGACAAAACAACACAGCGCTAGAACACAAACAAGACACAAAACATAAATGTACATGCAGTAGGTATGCACAAAAAAAAAACTCTTTACATATAGTGCACAAAGTGCAACCAGACAACACAAGACAGTACATGCAGACCAATAAGCAGTTCCATAAGCAGTTCTGTAACAGGAGTTTTGTGTGCAGACATTCAATAGTGCAGATATAAAAATGATATATAAAGTTCAACGCCAGATACACAGAAAACAGAAAGACAGAAGTCATATTAAATGTTTCCACACTGTGGCCAGGGAGACACTGTGACAGTGTTCTCTTTAGTTACCATGCAGGAATGAAATGACAATAAACCAAAAACTACAAACTAGAAATCAATTGTTAAAAATAAATCAGGTCTGGGTACAGCTCAGTGACCCATCTCTCTCTCACACACACACACACTGCTGCTCGTATTATGCACATAATACGCATTGATTTAAAAACTCAACGTGTTTCTCTGTATCTGAAATGAAAGCAAAATTGATTTAGTACTACATAGACTTGTGACAGATGCAATATGTCATAGATCATTTTAAAGAGCTGTCTTACTACATTACATTTGTTACATTTTGACAATCACACAAAATTCTACATTTTTCAAACAGTTGAACACTTATTAGTCAAAATATTCTGCCCCACATTCTCAACAATCATAAACAAAATTTAAATTAAAGCCTATCATTCATTAATTAACTAATGTGAAATGTATTGCTTATATTACCATGAATTCAATTAGTTAAAGCTTTCATAGTTTTATAGTGCTGCCAGGAATAGTGACAGGATCCCTTGATAATAAACCTAATTTTGTTTTAAACTTAAATGTTTCAGCAGATTGTATAATATATATGTATTATCTGCTAAAATGTGTGATAGCTGAGTATAATACTAATGATAAAAACTTTAAAACGAATAAATAAATGTTTTAAAAATTAAACATGCAAGTCAATCATGCAAATGTGCCATTAACTTACTAAAATATTTACTTTAAACCTCTACTAAATACTTTCAAGTAAATAGTTTAGGTCAGGTTCAGCTGACAAAAAAGTTACAGACTATAGTATTCATAATTATGTCACAATTGTCTCATTTATATATCATGGGAAAGCACAAACGCATACATTAACATACATTCCTTCGCAGAGCAGCAACCACATTATGGTGAATACAGGAAGAAACTCACCTGACGGGACAAGCGCAAATAGCGCAAAAAACAGGTAAATCCATTCTCACCTCATAGGACACATAGTAGAGGAGCTATCAGACCACCTGTAAAGTATATTACTGTTAACTTTGTAAACAAATATGTAGTCAGATTTAGCAGTCAGTCCTGAAACCAGCGGCCACTGTTCAAAGCGCCAATACTTCCCTGGAAAGAGGACGAGTCAACAAACTAGCGCACATCTAGTTTATCCGGCGTCTTTTGTACCAAGTGCACGTCGGTGCGCGTTTCTCACGGATAGCGTGACGCAGTCATGTTGTTTCCCGCACATTTTTTATATTTTGTGTATTTATGTTTGCTTTGTTTTCTCTCTAACTCAGACAAATTTTGGGAGAGAAACAACATAAAATGTCTGAAACGATACAAGAGTTCTGACCATTATTATGAACATTATTGTAGCGTTTACTTGCTCGCAGATCAGGTGTGACTTAGTTTTGGGATTGTACTGCCATCTTGTGGTACATTCAAACACTCTATGTTACGTCACTTAGAGTCACTTAAAAGCATTTTGCTTTTATCTCAGAACATTAAGCATCTTCTAAATGTAAACTTTTCACGCATAACAATACCATAAGTTTTCACAAACAGGTACACAAACATGACAACACCAATATTAATAAACATTTCTTCTAGCCACAACAGAATGAGATTCTTCATTTCTGTTTATAATGGTTATTCCATTATTATCCATCTGACTCTCATGAGGCGGGACAGAGTTCAATGGGAAGTGCGTGATGATGCCTGTAGCGGAAGTGAGGCTTCCAGAAAGTGCGAGGGCGGTTGAGCTGGGAAGTGGGGAGGCGGTTTGTTGGATGCTAAACATTTTCAGTGATTTATAAAAAAAACATCTTGTTATTTGCACACACAATTAAAACGTTAAACAACACAACGTGCAGCTTGGATATATTAGGGTTGCATTATTTTAAGAACGAGAGTTAAAAGCAAAGAGGATTTGACGGGGTGCGCGGCAAGCAGAACCGCTCATCTGCATCATTCCCGCACAGTCGACCGCGGTGCAGCTGTGATCACAGCCCGTGTGTGTGAAGGGTGCCTCGCCTAGCGGCACTCCAGAAGGTGACTAACTGGCCACTTTCTAACGGGATTTCCAAACACTACATCAGGTTAGTGGTGGCGAGAATGAGGACAGGAAATAAGCGTGCGTGTGGACGGACGCTTTTGTATCGATCATTGGTTCGTCTGTATTTTCATTAAACCAAACATTTCTAGACAATCTCGGACAATCTCGATTTTCTTAGGATCTACGTATTAAAGCTGCGCTCTGTGTTGCCTTTTTCCAGGGTCCATCATAACTGTTCTCCACAGGGATAAAAGCTCCACAGGGATAAAAGCAAAACGCATGCGATCATTGTGCACCATCGCAGATATGTGTCTGAGCAGATATGTGTCTGAGCAGATATGTGTCTGAGCAGATATGTGTTTGAGCAGATATGTGTCTGAGCAGATATGTGTTTGAGCAGATATGTGTTTGAGCAGATATGTGTTTGAGCAGATATGTGTACTTGGCACGGACGGAATTGGCCTTTGTGTGATTAACAATTTTCCTACAGGCCGCAATAGTGGGAGCTCGATTCACTACTGTTTGGACAAAACACTAGTCATCGATTGTTATATTACTTACTGAATATTTGCCACAATTCCCAGAGTTGTGTTGTGTAACAAATGTTGTGTGTGATTGTGTTGTAGGATGAGCGGTGAGGAGAATTCTGCTGCTGAAGCCGCGCCTGTGATAGACGTGCGGGGAGATGGGCGCTGGATGTCACAGGTTCGTGTTTGTGTGTGCTTTTTACTTGTAAAGACACAGGCTAGGGTTAAGATTATGGTAGAGTAATGGTGTGGGTTGGGGTATATTAAGGTTAGAGATTATATTGTGAGCAAAAAGTTTATGGAAGTAGATAAGTTAATGTCTGTATGTGGACAATTGTATTGATTATGATAGACAGTATCAACATGTATAGTTGTGTAAGTCTGTTCTTTTTTAATACCTTAATGTATTAATGTCAATATTGTTGTATGTGCCATATTGTTGCAGCATAACCGATTTGTGCAGGAGTGCAAGGATGCAGAGCCCGATGTTCTGTTTGTGGGGGACTCAATGGTGCAGCTTATGCAACAGTATGAGGTGATGATTTGTTGTGTTAATGTAGCAAGTTTTAGTGTCATTGTTAGTCTTGCTGTTAACACATTAATGAGTTGCAACATTTTAAGGGGTTTATATTTATTGCTGTGTTTACAGCGTTTTGTGCTTTTGGCCCTCAGGTGTGGAGGGAGCTGTTCTCACCTCTTCATGCTTTGAACTTTGGGATTGGTGGGGATACAACCAGTAACGTGCTGTGGAGACTCCAGAATGGAGAGCTGGAGAACATCAGACCCAGGGTACGAGAAAGAAAGTTTTTTTTTTAGTGTTTGACCAGTTATTCACAAGGTCACTTTTCTAAACAAACAAGAAACATGTAAACAGTAATGGAAACAGTAAAACAGTTTTTAAACTGAATTAATATTTTTCTCATGGTTAAAACTTGTGTCCTGATTTTTTTCTCAGGTGGTTGTTTTGTGGGTAGGAACCAATAATCATGAGCACACAGCAGAACAGGTTGCAGGAGGAATACTGGCCATTGTCCAGCTAGTTCTGTCCCACATCCCTAAGTCTAAGATTGTTGTTTTGGTGAGTTACCAAAATTACCCTGTGTGTTAATATTACAATTTGTGGTGGGATTAAATACATTTTATTCAATTTATTCTTTATGCATTATTGTCATTTAGGGCCTGTTGCCAAGGGGAGAGTTTCCTAACCCCTTAAGAGAGAAAAATGCATCAGTGAACAATTTACTTCGTGCGTCCCTTCCTCAACTCGGTGCTGCTCAGTTTCTTGATTTGGGAGGTAGTTTCATCCACTCAGATGGAACTATTTCTTCTCGAGACATGTTTGACTTCCTGCATCTGACCGCCAGTGCATACAGGACCATAGCGACTACTCTGCATGAACTGCTGCTACAGCTATTAGAGGAAACGCCTCAGGAGAGGCGGACCTCACTGGTCTAAAAGAGAGGCAGAGTTTAGAATATTCAGAATGTAATTAAAACAATTTACTGTATAAGATAAAGTAACATGGAAAACATCAGAGATTGAATTGCAGCAAAACAAAAGGGGATGTGGGGCAGAAACCAATTATATATGACCAATAATAAATGTTTATATGTATCTAAAATGCAAAGAAGAAAACAGTAGAAGAATGAAGGATAGATAAGAAATATATGACTATAAGAAATAGGTTTTCGTAGGTCTGCAGAGGGACCAGAATCTTAAATGTCTCACTGTCACTGCCTGAATAACCTTTAGTTGTAGCACTTATTCTGCCAGCTTCTCTGTGCCTTCATACACATCAGTTACACTCACTGTAGTGTTATATTGACAGTAACCTATTCACACAGGAGGAGTCATGCCTTGGTAAACCTTACTTTCTCTTTTAGTTCTGGTATATATGCTGACACAGAGGCATCTAGAACCTTCTCCATTGCTGCAATTCTAATTTCAACACCAAACAAACAAACTATGGAGTAAGAGTGGAGTGATCAAACGATGTCATACCATGTACATGTATGTGTTGACTGAAATCTCCTAATGCACAAATATGAAGTTTTCAGTGTTGCTATGTATCTCACCTGCTCTGCTTCCATGTTATTGCATACGTGTCTATGCGCTCTGAATAGTATTATGTTGAGAGTTTGAGTGTGTTTACATGCACGATTCAGTTGTGAGTAAACATGAGTGTGTGTGTGTGTGTGTTTGTATTTATATATTGACTGTTAGTATTAATGTACTCAGAGTAACTGCTTATGTAGTGCTTTGTTTGAGTGTAAGAGAGCAACTATGTAAAAATATTTGTACTTGCAAAGTGTGCACTGTTATTACGGCACAAGCTTCAGATCCGAGCATTACAATAAATCAGCAGGGATCCAAGCTGTGTGTGGAGGTTCTTACATGTGCTGCCAACATGGAACACAATTAAGGATTGTTAGTGTTTGTTGTTTTTGTTAAATGAGTCGTGAATTCGGGTGACCAGCATTTTGGATATGATTCAGCTTTCTCTGGATGCAGCGTGAAGATTTAAAGTGATTCAACTAACCAGCAGAACTAACATACCATAGTGCAGCTTTTCTTAACCCAGGGTTGGGGTCTCAACAAATTACTTTTATTTATTAACCCAAACAACACCAAACAGATAGGAAACCTTTGGTGTCCCCTCATCATACAGTCAAAGGTGGGTTGGCAATTGTTTTCAAATAACAAAACAGTACAATATTTTCTGTAAGGCTAGTTTAAACAATGTTTTTTTTTTTTGCTACTATGGTTCTGTACTTACATGTTCATTTACTCCTAATATAACAAATACAATTTAAAAATGATTGCGTATAATTGTATTCAAAGATCCTCCATTCTCCAGTCCTGTTCTAGTTTATTTTCTCCTAAAATATTAAATAACACACACATACACAGCACTTTCTTCTGTTTGCAAGCAATAAAAGTGTTTTAGTAGTCAGGCCTACAACCTTATTGAATCCCCAAAACAATCTATGTACTTGTCCACCAATGTGGTCAGTTCATTTCAGCATGTCAAATTCTCTGCATTCTAGTAAAGTTGATTGATCTTATTCTGAAGATTAATTTCACCTCAGGAATGTGTCATCCCTGTTTCAGAACATACCTCTACACCTGAAAATCCCAAAACAACATTTTCCTGCTTATTAAAGTAATAATAGAATATAACAGTTGGGTATCCTCTACAACCATGGAAACATCCTAATACATTTTTAAATAAATTCTATTTGATCTCATATCTATATATTACAATAATTATTGTTACTATGTATCATCAATCAAAAAGTTTGTTTCTCTAAGAGAGATTCAGCAACAACATTTCTGTATGGGAAATGATACATTGTAGTCTGAATGCACTGGGAGAGACATATGAAGCCCATATGAAGCCATTCCTGCTGACACTGTACATGCTTAAACCACTAGGTAACCTTTAACCAAAAACGTTGGTTTGTATTTAAATCATTAATACAATGTTGCCTGTGGATAACACTAAACTGATATGTTCTGTTCCTAGACAAAATCACACTCAGCATAAGACAATCAAGACAAACCCTGAGGAATTGTACTCTAGAATGTGAACCATTGAGTAGATCAGGGAACATCTGATAGCTAACTGATCAATGAACTCTAACTAGTGATGCCTTTGTTTGGTTGGCAGTTGATAAGATGGGATTTGGAGCAGGAGAAGAAAGAGGAGATCAAGGTTTGCTACACGTTGCTGAATGTTCTGTGATAACCACAGTCTTGTCATAGCTGCACCATTACTCCATTCCATATGTTGATTAACAAACTATTTAAACACAAATTTGATTTGAATTTATGAATAAGAACTATTCTGTCCAAATGTTGGTTTGAATTTGTGAATGTTGTCTCACAGAATGGATTAGATAATAGACAATAGAATTATCCAATACTGTTAGTCAGTCTTATTCAATGGAAAATACCTCAGAATGGTTTACTGTTGTTGACAAATACATCTTAAACAATAACGCGGATGATACATTTTAAACATAGCACTTTATACAGTATCTTAGCATATACCTATTAGAATCATGGTAATGAAGTACTGTAGATATGTATTCCACAAACTCATAGTTAACAGATTAACATAACATCTAAAATGACATATTATGAATGATTATCTTTACAACAATTATATAAAATACTAACAATATTTTACATGTACTTTCATGCTCTGTGAGATCAATCACAAATGTAAGAATATACAAATCTGCATGTGCATTGTTTGTTTATGTTTATCCTGACAGATCTGAATCCTTATTGCACTTACCCTTTGAACCTCTGATGTGTTTGAAGACAGGGTTCTAATTCCACACGCACAGGCTTCTGCCCTATAAAAGCCCTTTAGCTCTGCTGTTCAGCCTCCATCATTAACAGCAGCACCACTCAGGTAAGAGCTCAAATCAGCAGGAGAGGAGAGGGGTATTAGAAAATGAACAGAGTGCAGAGAAAAAAGAAACATACATAGATATTTTTTACAGATGCAGTTTTTTCATCAACATGTTTTCAAATGTCAAGCAGTCTTTTCATTTTTCATTGTATCTTTCAGGTCTTAATGATGAAATTCGTGGCTCTTGTACTAACTCTTCTCCTGGCTTTGGGTAAGTAACCACCTATTTCTCAGTTACATGTTACACATCATTTTTCCTTAGTAATTTGTTTCATTACTAAAGTAGTAAATTTACCAATTTAGCAAGTTTTGAAAAGCAAAACAACCTCAATTTATTTTAACTACCAAAAAAAAACATTTTACCATACACCAAATGTACCGCATTGTTCATATTTGATTTTCATGGTGACAATTCAGCCATATTTAACTTATATTTTGCACCACATAGTGTAAGAGGCTTGATGTCCCTACCGGGTTTCCTAAAGTTTCTAAAAGCTTTTCCTGATGCTCTTCTCAGGTTCCCAGGCCCGTGTCCTGCAGGCTGATGCTCCTTCCCAGCTAGAGAACTACAAGGCAGCAGCCTTGGTGTATCTGACCCAGGTCAAGGAGCAAGCTCAGAAAGTCCTTGACAACATGGATGGTACTGAATATGAGCATTACAAGTAAGAAACACTTACTTGTATTTATTATGGCCTTCAAGATCTCAGCTGTACATTTTCTGGTCCTGAATTACTTTTTTATTGCGTTTGCTTTTTTAACCTTTTTTTTAAGTCCCATCTTTTCCTAATTTTTTGTTTGTGAACAGATTATTTCCTTTTTCTATTACTTTAACGTATTAATTCTTTTAATTGTTGTCTACCTGTTTTTTATTGTTGATTTTAATATATCTCCATATAGCTTCTAAATGTCCTTTTCAACTCTAGTTTTAACAGCAGCTATATAACCCCATTTGTGTTGGAGTTGAAATTTCTTAAATTTACACCTTCATGTTCTGGTTTCCCCATAGAGTAAAACTTTCAGAGAGCTTCACTAAGCTGCAGGAATTTGCCCAGACCTCCTCCCAGACTCTGACTCCCTACACAGAGACCTTCTCCAACCAGTTCCTGGAGACCACCAAGCAGCTGCGTGAGCGTGTGATGTCTGATGTTGAAGGTCTTCGTTCCAAGCTGGAGCCCCACCGTGCTGAACTGAATAAGGTGCTGGAAAAGAACATGGAGGAGTACCGTCAGAAACTGGAGCCCCTCTTCCAAGAGTATGTGACCATGAACGGTGTGAATGCTGAGCAGCTGCGTGCCAAGCTGCAGCCCATGATGGATGAGATGAGGCAAAAGATCAAGACCATCGTTGATGACACCAAGTCTAAACTGATGCCTATGGTGGAGACTGTACGTGCTAGGCTGACCGAGCGCCTGGAAGAACTGAGAACCATGGCTGCCCCCTATGCTGAGGAATACAAGGAACAGCTGGTAAAGGTTATTGAGGAGGCAAGAGACAAGATCACACCGCATACCCAGGAGATGCAAGCTCGCATTGAGCCCTACATGCAAGATCTGAAGGGCAAGTTTGCACTTTGGTATGACACCATTTCCAAAGCCATCCAGGCCTAAAAGTGCACAACAAGGGCTTTGCAGACAGACAAAAGCAACAAGAGCAAAAATATTCTTATTACATTCTGGGAATGTTTAGTGGTCTGTAAGCAGATGCAAGGCTTGTGTGTTGGTTGGTGTGTAGATGTGCAAAATGTAAAATCTTTAATGTGACAATGCAAATAAATAAAATCCACAAAAGTAACTAACATTTGTCAGTGTTTTATTTGTAGGGCAGCTGGTCTAAAAATCAGTGCTGGGTTTTAAACACATCTGAAAAACAATATCTGATTCCAGGATATTGTCCCAAAACACCACATCAGTCAACACTAACAATACTTACTAAGATAAGTCTTAGTCACCAAGTAGAGACTATAAAAGGTAGGCATACAGTAAGACATTAAACAAAATGTGATTTATACCTATAGCTAAAATGCATAAAAATTCAATAACGCTGCAAATGCTACAGGGTATTTATATTTCAGTAATAGTGTGTTCAAGAACAATCTGAATTACTGAGGTGGGAACTTTCCAACAATTACCAATAATTAACGTTACTGAGGAACAGAATCAAAAAAGGTCATGATCTGAACAAATGGTCACCCTTAGGTGAGCTGACTTGAATGATGAATTGAACGCACTAAATAAAAAATTATAAGTAGAATTATACATTTAAAGCCAGTAGATGTGTCCATGTATGTACTAGCTCATGTGTACAATATATATAATAATAAGGCAATTTTCTACTTTCTCTTCTGTTTTTGGATAATTTGCAGATTGTGTAACATACATTGTTTGCGACCATCAAGTTACACAAGTTTTATCTCCTCCTACCAAATATTTAGAACCATGTTCTAACCCCAAGAGACATGTGACTAATATAATATGTATCCATTTTTAGCATGCCTACATCAGTGCCACAACTGACTGTGATGGAGCTGCAACAGTTTTCTGAATCTGTGTATGAATATATAGATGGTGAAGAGATGCAGGGAAGTATTTCTGTTAAAACTGATCCCACTTATCAATGTCTTCATCAACCACCTGTTAGACCCAAAACAATGAATAACAATACACAGATCTCAGGTAAGACAACAGAATATGGATATAATATGAAAAAGACAACATACTGCTTGTAGCATTTATCACGTTTTTAGTTAACGATTTTCTGCTGTCTGTTTTAACAGCGCAAAGCAGGAAGAAATGTGTGTTTTTGTATTATACTGTGAATATTCTGATCCTAACCATCATACTTGCTATTGTGACGCTGAACTGTAAATTCCAGGGCAATACAAACCACTATAAGCTATGTGCACCACTTTTTAAAAATGTATTAAGTGCTGTTAACAATAATCTGGAGTTTAAGAGTAACAGTTTTAGGTCTATAGCTAATGTCTCAGTATGTCCCGCATATGTTTTTTCTAGACTCTCTTGACAAAGAAACACATCTGGATCAAGAGTCTATTGGTCAGAGGAAGGGAGAAAAAGGTTTGTTTTTAAGTTTGATTTATTGTTGAGGTGGAACTAATTTTTATAAACCCAGATTAACCAGACACATACACTGTTCACAAGAAGGTCACTTATTCTGTATTAAAATACAATAAAATACAAAATACATTATCTCTAAAAAATACAAAGTACATTTTTATTTTTTTTAAAGTAATTTAAATTGTTAAAAAACTAGGCCACATGAACAGAAATGAATAAAGTTGAAAAAAAAATCATGAAATACCATCTTATCTTTAAAGAAGATAACCTTGACATGACAACATAAATAGCAACTAGCTAACCACAAATAGCTAAACCACAAATTAACCAGCACTCAGAACCGGAACTGTAAGGTTAAAACTAACTACTTCATATTCGTTGTCACTTTTCAGAAGAGTGGATACTTAACAACAATGTGTTCTATTTGTTCTGGAATGAAGACGTTAACTGCAGCACAGCTGTTAGATTCTGTTCTGAGAGGAAAGCCAGTCTGGCTACTTTAACAGAGGAAAACAGGGTAGATGTTTCTCTCTGTCCTACACTATACTATATATGCCCTATATATATCAATATGCATATTTCATTTTCTATCATTTAATTTGTGTGTACGTCTTTGCAGGTCTGGTTGCAGTCCAGAGTTAATGGAGAACAATTTCTTGTTAGAACCCCATTAGATGGATCTGCAGACAGTGCTCTTCAGTTACAGGTCATTTAAAATAGCAAAACATCTTTATTTTTAATGTACAGTAAAAGTTTAAAGTAGCATGTAATAAATGTGGATTAAAAGGTAGAGTACCACAAAGCACAAATAATGCTTGTTGGAACAGGAAGTGTGGTCTGTGGTTTGTGTATGCGCATCTGAGTGCTTTCTGAGCATGTGAGTTAAAATAATAAATTATTAGTTCAAATACCTTTCACACCTCAACATCATTATCATTACATTTTCAGATTTCTACTAAAATTGTAATGTGTTTTTAAAAACTTATAGCATTTTTACAATTATTTTACCATTACAATATTACAGCTTTGTATTTGACACTAAAGTGAACATTTGATATAAGTAAACATATTGCTATATTTTAATCTGATATATCTGACTACACTCAGGATGACGAAGATGAAGATGAGTGTAACATCATGACCACTGGAACTGATAAGGATCACAGAGCTGGTTTTGTGTGTGAAAGAGAAGCCTATTACATCTGATGTGTTTTTTTAGTGCTATAGCTGTTGATGCTATCTTATGTTTCTAGCCTCCTTTATTAATTTCTAACAAGGTGAGCTATAAAAAAGCAGAAAAAATATGTCAGCATAAAATTAGTAGCTGTCAAAAGTGCATTGGTTTGTTTGTAAGTGTAAATGTTTGGCATAAGTATTATGTGCATTACATACGTATGTATTTTTCAGCTGAGTTTCAACTAATTTTAGCAAAGTCTTATTTTTAGCAGTGTTGCTCAGGCTCACATCATTTTTGCAAGCATGATATGAGGGG
Organism: Yasuhikotakia modesta; assembly: GCA_036877545.1. Taxonomy (NCBI): domain Eukaryota; kingdom Metazoa; phylum Chordata; class Actinopteri; order Cypriniformes; family Botiidae; genus Yasuhikotakia; species Yasuhikotakia modesta. The sequence goes on from JBAJNP010010593.1 coordinate 15,243, forward strand.
CCCCATAGATGCTGGTGAACCTGTTTATGCTAACAAATCAGACTGATGAGTGTTTGGTCAATTTGTAAGATCAAATTTTAATAAATTTAATTGATTTTGTTTAGCAATGTGATGTTCAGACTGAGGTAAATTTTGCAAATGTGAAGGGATTACCTGTTTCTTTTAACCAATCAAAAAATGCCATCCAATAACATTCAGTTCACTGGCTTTACTGTCTTAGTTAAATAACACAGCAAACACAATGACTTAGCCACAGTGCCAGGCAATTAATAATACATATCTACTAAAAAACAACATTAATACACTTTTTATAAACTGTGTAAAAATAAAGCTGAAAGCAGTTTAATGCTATTGTAATGTTGTTTCCATCACCTTTGGAACCTATCCAGATTTAACCATGTCACCAACAATGGTTACCTTTTCGGGTCATGAAAGTGCTATGTGTGCTATTTACGTTTTGACTTCATCAAAAATATATTAGTTTGTATTTTTAAGATGAACGAAGGTCTTACGGGTGTGAAACTACATGATAAGGAGTATTTAATAACAAAAATGGCATTTTTCAGTGAACTATAATGATCCGCAATTTGAACCTTCTATGCGCCCCATGTCGTCTGCGTTGTTTTACACCACAGCAACCACATGATGTCCTCAGAGGACAAACTCTGGTACACAAACACATTGGACTATAACACTATATAGTGTTCGTGTCTTCCCGTGCGGGGGATGTTCTGGTGTTTTTTCATTCAAGGGGTAATGGCGGAAATGAACAACATGCTGCAGAAAACACGCAAACGCACAAACACGTGCGTTCACATCCATATATAAATATATATATTATAGTCAAGCGGCTTTGGCAGGTGGCGTATCATTGCAAACCATTTGGAAGGCGGGTTGTCTAGACTGAGACGCACGCACGCACGCACGCAC
>JBAJNP010010594.1:0-16171 GCA_036877545.1 Yasuhikotakia modesta
TTTTTACACCTGTACAGAGTATGTGATTACTCATAAATAAATAAAAATAACACTGTTATGCTTGCAAACTAGTTCCAGATGAACATTTTGGTTTGCAAAAGAATAAATGTCACCAAAATTTTGTTAGAATTTTGCTAAAAATAAGTAAAATACAATTTGTCTTATGAGTTCAGAAAAATACAAAAAAAGAGTATTTTCTAAATGTATGCTTAGGAATGTTTAGATGTTTCTACTGGACAGCAAGCCAAAAATACAAATTGCTTTATGTAGCACATCAGCACTGGAGACCTAAGTAAATTTAAAACGTGTTCTGGTGAAATCTTTCAAAATATCTACAATACACAACCGTTAACATTTAAACTGGATGTAACAAAGTTTACTAGATGCATAATGAGCATATTGAGAGTAAGAAACCATCTGTACCCACTACACAACATTTCTGAGAAAACTCCACTAATATCTGAAGAATAGAAATTTGGGTAATATAATTAATCTTTAAAGCAGTTAATGTAAAAGCTTTAGATGCAGAATGTTTTTGTGACATTTAAATTTCTGTCCCATGTCATTCTAATTTTAATATTGAACTGAATCTCTTTATCTGTTGTTTTAAAAAAAATCACTAAGTTTTGCACACTTTAAACTGAATTCACACAATTTGTCGAAATGTACATTACACCAAAATAATCTATCAATCTACTGTAGCTTGTTAAGTGACGGAATGTTTTAAGAATTATTTCTTAAAACATTTAAGAATTATAATTTTCATCTTCGCTTCTTCTGAGAGAGCGAGCCGGCCGTGGATAAATCCCTCCAGCATATATTCTGACAGCTGTGCAGTAAGATCTACTGTATTAACACATAAATATTAAAATGTCTTGTGCTCTGTGCAGGATCTCTGTAGGGTTATGCTGGGCTCTGTTGGAAGAATTTCTGACACCACAGGGACAAATCAGCTTTATCACAGCACCAAAGTCAAGTGAAACACTGATCCAAACACACACTCACACACCATCAGACACTTTTCCTCTGTCTCACACACAATCACAAATTATGCAGGAGCTCCATGAGAGAGAAAAGGGAAATCTGGAGGAGGGGAAAAGAGACAAGGAGAGAAATCAAGCCACCCATGTGAAGTAAATTTAAAGTGGGAACAAGATTGTTTTTCCGAATTTTCCTGATACTGTGATAATCTGTTGCACTGTGTCGAAATGCTTCTAAATAAAAGTGAATTTACTCTAGAATTATGTTTCTTAAATAACTGAAGTGATAAAATGTTTTAATATTTATATATTTTATATTTTTTATATTTATTTAACTTTTTTATTTTATTTGATATTAAATGTTTATTTTATTATCATTACCACAGTACTGTTGATAATTCTGAAAATAAAAATAATATTGAAAATAAAAAATATGTTTGGTTTAACATGTTTATTTTTAAATAAATACCTTATCAAGCATTATTAAAAAGTTCAAATATTTTTGGGGGACTGAATAAAATTAATACAAATGTTGTATGCATAACTTAGGCAAGATTACATTTTACATCTTACAGAAACATGAAAATTCACATAGTATTTGTGGCTCAATTGTTCCAAGAAAAAACTGTGGAAAAAAACTGCATCCTCTTCAATAATGGGAACAATTAGCAGCTCTTTGTAAGAGCAAGACCAACAAATAAACAAACAGTGTTTGATTGACAGTGGACATATAGCTGTTATTTAGTTTTCCTTCTGTAGATATTGTTTGCCTTTGTTTGTGTGGCGTTCATAGACATAAAAATAGTGAAAAGGGCGTAAATAGTCCCCTTTCTCTCCTCTTCATCTCGTGAAGGGTGAGAATCCTGTTTCAGCAGCCTCAACGTTCAGCGTCAGAAGCGCCATCTCCGATTAATTACAACCTCTGTGCCAGACGTGTTATAGTGGAGAGAAAAATAATTACCTCCACACACACACTCAAACACACACACACTTCTCACTGGATACAAAGACACAGATTAAGTTTTTTCTGCAGCAGAAGAAAATTACTAACATTCTTTTTTCTAGTAAACATTAAAAAAAATTCTGAACTGCAGACTTTAGGTCATACAAATTGTTAACAGGTCAATTGTTAACTTTCAAGTTTATTTGTCATATATGAATGGGATGTCAGTGACAATTTATACAATTATACAATTTATGCTTTATGCACGGCTCAGGCTCACTTATAAGAGTAACCATAAATAAACATAAGTAAATAAAGTAAATATAAGATGTAAGAAAATATACAACACACACACACATATACACATATATACTAATTTATTTTCAACATAGCCTTGAAGTTTAAGCAGTGAAATAATATATGCATGCATTAAAAAGTTGATATACATGCATTAAAAAGTTATGTGACCAACATAGTGAGGTTGTGGCAGAAATAAAGTGCATTGTTTGAAACCTTTATTATAATTTCATTTAGTACTTATGCAATAGTAGTTAGTATAGGATTTATTTCCTTATTCATAAATTCATTCTAATCAGCTGTTTTTTCAATTCCATTTGGTGAAGCTATTGGTGCAGAAATTAAACACTTCTTTTTAACTGCTGGATATTCCTGCTGTAGCTAAAATAAACCTAAAAGACATGGCAAACCTCAAATTGCTTCCAATCACATACGTTTATGCACACAATCATCCCAAGAAGAGATTGATTTTCCCAGACATTGTGATGTTGTGAAAGATGTAAATTGAAACCGGAGATCTGCCATTAAATGTCTCCAGTGGTTCGACTGCTGTCCCAAAGAGATGAAAAACCTCAATGTGGACTCTGACATCAGTGCGAATGGCCAACGATGATGTCAGCACAACACACAGCTGAGCTTACACAGGGGTGAGAGAGGGGGTCTCATACACACACACTCACACACAAACACACACACACACATACATACGTTGGTCTTGAATGGATTATCCTGCACTGTCAGCAATGTGTGTGTTTTTCATGTGTGAAAAGCAAGGATCGAGGAGAGAAGCCCTGTGATTCATTAATACATGTGGCCCTTCATCTAAAGTCTGTTCTCTTTGTACTGTCATCTATTTGATGCACATGTGCCATGTCCAGATATCACCAGCATGGGGTTGCACTGGTCACAGCAGGGCTTTAGGGCTACAGTGTGCGTGTGCAAGTTTAAAGGTTATGATGGAAGTCCTCTACTTTCTTAGATGCATGGCCCTGTACTTCGCAGTGTCGCTAAATGTCAGCTTGTCCATATGGCCCCCTGGGCAGCAGATGCCACTTTATAAACCGCCCAATCATGTTGTGGTATGGGCAGGGCCTCCAGGGCCTCAGTTGTCATGGTAGCAAGTCATTTACACCCACACACACATGCCACCCTCCAGCAAGCCCTCACTACAGGGCCCAGCACTGGGCACCTGCTCAGGAGGAGAGGAGATAGAGAGAGGGAGAAAGAGAGAGGTGTGGGGTTCAGAGCACATCTGCTCCTCTGGGCACTTCAGGCTCGCAGCCTGCAGTCCTGTACAGCTCTGATTAATGAGACAGAGCTAAGGTGAGGGGCCCCAAACAACAGGGGCACCACGGCTGTACCACAGGACACACTCGCACATGCTCACCCCGGCAGCTGAGTAATAACTGAACACAACTTAGTTTTTGTGATCCTGCTTTAATGAACATACAACATAGGTTAATTTTTATGCTTATTTAGTTAATAACATTGTTTCCAAAAGGATATTATTAACTTTCCATTGATTTCTCTATTTTAAAAAAATTCCCTTTAAAAATGGCTTTGCTTACATTGCAATACATGTTATTGGTCTTATTATAAATTATTCATAGGTGAACATTAGAAAAAAGTGTTGCCCTTAAACAAAACACCTTTCAGCTGACACCACAAGCCCATGCTAAATAATAACATAAATGTGTTTTATTTAACTATGTTAATCTCTGTGTGTGTGTGTGCGTGTGTGTGCCTGCATGTCAGGGGAAGTGGCCCTGCATTAACCTCCTAGCTAGAGGTCACAGGTCAGCAGGGGGAGACTGAAGAACATTTCCACCTCCAGGCTGTGAGGGGAACGTTTAGTGTGCGCACCGCTGTGGTGTTACGTTGAAATGGGTCTGTGGGAAGGTCAACTGGTCACAACCATCAGAACAAGCAGTTCAGGCAATGAAAACTTAAAAAATAAAATTAACTCCCTTTGCATTACTGTAACAGCCTCAGATTTCACTTCATTTCAAATGATATTCTTATTTTAAACACCCCAGTCATTTATCAATGCCAGTTTCAATTTATTCACAATAAAAATATGTATGGATATATATAGAGAAACAGGCTGTGGGCTGCGGCTGTTTTTGCTGACGTACAGAGAAACACACTGCAGCACAGACCACGTACAGGCCAACAGTTTTATTCAAGTTCCACGCAGATGTTACAGTTGAAGAATTTCTTAATGCAGTTTATTTTTAGTAATTTATTTGTTTTTTATGCATAGGATAATTTAAAAATATATATTGCAAAATAAATAATTAAATAAACGTTAACAATTAAATATTAACTGAATATAGGAATAACCATTTAAAATGTCTTTACAGTTTTAACCAAACTTCATATACACAAACATACATAAACTGAAAATGAATGCACAACTGAAATACACAACTGATCTCAAATGAACAAACTGATTATACAAGCTAAATATAGTTCTTGTATCTAGCAAACTATTTATTACATAAGATTTTGTTACCTCTGCCACTAGAAATAGAGATGGAATGTCCCCAGGGGCCCCTGCATCTTATATGTAAATTACTACCTTTTGTTTAAAAAGCCTTCCCTTTTTCTCTGAGTGTAAAAGATTGTTCACTTTTAAACCACTATTGCCGTATTATCGCTACTTGACTGTCAGGGTAACAGATATTTGCCCATATCACAGGAGACTCTGTGTAGGGACAAATCTACAGTCATTGGGACATGAAAGAACAATCCTTTATAAGAAATTCAAGGACAATAAGTGGGCAGTATTAGAAAGACAAACATTTCTGTGTTGTACGAGTAATCCCCAGTTTTTGCATGTACCTGGACCCTCATAAAGAAGTGAAACTCTAAACAAATTTAAATTCAATGAAACAATTTTTATCACAAATTAAGTTTACATGATGATGATTTGTTACATGATAACATGCAAGTTGTGTAACACATAACACAGTTAATTTCAGAACACACACAGAAACACAGTACAAACGTGCATATAGTGCATCTATGTGTTTAGGCACTTTAAATAAGGCTCTACATATGTTAATGTGTCTTGAAATGTATGAAATCCATGTTTCAAATAAAATACAATGTATGTTGCTCAGATTAGCAGTATTGTATCAAGCTGAATTACAGAAAGACCTGCTTAACATGTAGTTTCTTTATAGTAAAATGCTGATACTTCTTCATCAAAACATGATGGTCTCCATACCTCACCGTGATCCAGAGCTCCTCATTTTGTGATGACAGCTTCTGCCGCGAGGCCAAGATTTCAGTAAGTGATTCACACTCTGCAGCAGGTAAGAGACAGTTGTGCCGACATCAAAGTGATTACTTTGTGGTCTGGAAAAGTCCCAAGAACGACAAGGAAAAAAATCAGGGGAAAATTAAAACCAAATAATTTTGTCACTCAAACGGTAACATTACAATGATATTAATTGTAATAAATTGCCTTTAGCAGTTGCTGCTGAAACGTGTATTTCTGTGAGGCTCGATTCGATTTCATATTTCACTCGCAACCCTAAAATCACAACCAGATGTTGTCATCAGCTCCCCTTCCTGCTTCCTCTGCCCAATTCCCACCAAACGATGGAACGTGACACTTTCCCTGGAAAATACAATAAAAAAGAGAAGTAATGTACGGCTATTTCCTTTCATAAATTATTTGGCCCTCTTGCCATGCTAGTACAAGTCTCATGTACATATATTTTAACGGAAAGCAAAGCAGTGGATGCCTGTAAATCGGAGGCTGACAGCTACCACTGGGCTTTCATGGCGTACCTGGGCGGCAAAGATTTATGAGCGGCCGGGGTGCTTGTGTGTGTAATTCCTCCTCCTAGCCTGTCGGCGGAGTACATCCATTGGCTAGGATAGATGTGGGTTTGCATCTGTTGCTTTTACATCAGAAATTCTCCTCATAAATGAGGGGATTACATGTTGACAAATCCATCAGCCTTCATTTTAGCCTTCAGTAAGAGATGGACAGGATTAAGAAAGGAGCCATGTTGCCTCTTAAATCTAACTGTTGGAATGACTTTTAAACTAAAACAGTTTGTGCTGAAAGAGGTTTGGTTAATTTTGACCAAAATATATTATCAAGTGCTGCCTCTGTGTTCGGCTGTTTATTTTTATGAATTTTCCCTTCTTTTCCATTTACTAAACCCTCGTAGAGAGAGACATAATTTAGCAGCTTTAAACGTTGTTCAATGGCGTTTTGGATTGTAATATCACATAAAGTTCAGATGTTCCTTAAGGGCTGGACTCAAGCAGTCATTACAACATGTGACCCCTCATAAATGCACACCTCTTTAAACAGCATTGCGACTGTGACATCATTTGCCTGTGGAGATCAGAGATGTGTGAGCCAGGATTGCTCCCCAGTGTCGAGTGGGCTCAGTTCTTTTTGCGCACTGAGCTAATTGTGTCTTTTGTCTGAGAAGTTGCTTGTGGTTTAAAGTCAGGTTACAACTCCCTAGCAGACCCGCTGGAGGCAAAGGGAAGTGAGCATGCTGGGAGGTCAGCTGGGTGTTTGAAGAAAAGGTGTTATAGCTCACAGGAATGAAGAAGGGCTGAGTCAAGACAAGGAATTTGGCATTAGCATAAAAGCTGTATTTCAAACTGGTCTGAGGTAATTGTTTGTAGAGTAATTCAAGAAACATTGTTGATTTAACATACACCATGAAACTCTTATTCTGCTCAGAAACTGCACATCAGCTTGCATTCTCACTGACATGACAGTCAAACAATGGCGTGATTACTAATCACTACACATACCGCACTGCAGTGTTTCCCAAACTTATTACAGTAAACAAAAACAAACAATAAATAATAATAATAATATATATAATAATAATAAACAACAATATTAATAATATTTCTGCATAAGCTCTCTCTCTCACTCACTCACACAAACACACACACAGACTACAGTTACAATAGTGTATTAACAGCATATATTGTGCAATAATATGTAAAACATTACTATTTAACACTTTTAACCTAACACCCTTACATGAAGCAGGTTATTGTACAAAAGTCAGGAAAGTTAAGACAAATTCTGCTTAAATGCATTTGTACACAAATTTGCACATTTGTCATCAAAAAAAAAAAAAAACATTGGATTTTTAATTTACAAAGTCTATAATATGTAACTATAATATGTAAATTTTGTTGGTAAAAAAACAAAACAAAAAAAGGGTTATTAAGCAAATACATATCAGATCAGTATTTTTAAAACTTTCTTTTTACAATTTGTGGGTAATGTCAGTTTGGCTTCATTTAACTTCAGCACTTAAAGTAAGTAATGTTTCGAACAGAGATGGCGATAGAGAGGCTAAAGTTATGGACTGATTATCATGAAACTGTTGTGTGTTAAACAGAAATAATAACATCTTTGATGTCACAACTTATGCACACCAGGACAAATGATTGTTCTGTACATGAATGTGATACAAACAATGTGGTTGGTGGAGAAGGTGCTTGGGTGAGAAGAAAAACGTGTTGTAAGCAGGTTCAGGTTTAACAAAACTCTGATCGACCACCTGCAGTCCTAAATTGTGCAATTAGAACAGCAGAGTGTTTTCTTAGTGGGTAATGCTTTGTAATGAGTTCAACAGTGCAAGCCCACAGAGAGCCCACCCCTCAGGCTGACACCCCCACCCTAAAACAGAGGAAAACAAGCAACTCTCTATACCTTTCAATCAATCACCTCACCCTGGTGCTCTGCTCTGTAATCCAGCTCTCTTTCCAGCGCTATAATCTCTCTCTCCTTCTACATACCTTCATTTCATTGACCAGATCCCTAAAGCTGAACCCAGGTTCAGTAAATCCCCCCACACCACCCCCTCTTCTAATTAAGATTTCTCTCACCCCATCCAACATGTTTTTTCTTCTGTTTCTCTCTCCATCTCCCTCTTCAACCTCAGGCCCTCAATGCAAGCTGAGAAGTTCTGTGGCTGACAAGAAATCAATGGCGTCTGGGCGTAGGGGCTCAGGTATTGGATTTCAGGTGGGCCCAGAGGTGCCCGAGCGCAGGCCTGCGAGCTCCACAACACTGTCCATGGCCGTTAGCCTCCCGCACAGGAGACGCAGAGTCTTTGGCTGCTGGATAAAAATGTCAAGCGTTAATAGGTTCCATCGTGATTAGCTGAGATATAGTTCGCAAATCCTCTAACGTGTTAGCAACAATCTTGATAAAGTCTTCAGGGTCCTGCATCTTTTTGCGAGACACCGCTAAGCCTCTCAGCACTTGTGGTTACTAAATAAATAAATAACCAGTAGATGAAAAAATAATTAACTTAAAAATGAAAGAAGAAGACAGTTAGATTGACAAGCTGTGGGGTTGCATTGAAAGCTAAAGGAATATGCATGAAGGGAAAGGCATGCTTTTTACCCAGGGATGCACCCATCTGCATCTGTCTCCAGCCTCAAACACTGCGGGCAATGAGAGTGAGTTACGCTTTTATTTTCCAGCCTTTCTTTGAACTATTACACTGCGTACCTCCAATTCAACAGCCTGACCATCACAAGGAATGCATTCAGCTCTTTATGAACATCTGTTCAAGCAGCCTTGTCTACAATGTGCTGTACATATGAGCCGCTCTCTAAAGGAAAACGAGCTTGAGTTTGTGTGTTAAATTTTGCAGTAATGCATTTTCAGTAGCTTATCCTGCGAAGCTGAAAGTTAAAGTTATATAAAGTTATATAAAGTTCAGAAACAGTTTATATATATATATATATATTAAATATACTAAATAATACAATGTATAGTTTACATTGTGTTTCTGATCAAACAGACAGTCGTGATAAATTCAACATTTATTGGAATAAGAATTCGAAAATAAAATCAGTTATTTAGGTAGAAACTAACTTACCATATCTCATTTTTCCATGGTGTGATAATTATTAAGTCAGTAACTTTTGAGAACATATTGCACAAGAAGGGAGACCATTTAGAGAGACATTTTGCACAGATAGTATTATTTAAAGACAACTGATTACAGGCTTAAAAGGGTTGTGATCTAGATAAATCTTAAAATTAAAAGCTTAAAAAAAGCTTAATTTTAAATTTGAATATTAATGTCCAAAAGTATTGTGGCTGACAGAGAAATGTACCTGAATCTTTGTGAATGCTGTGTGAAGTGTGAAAACCTTCAGATACATTTTTCATAATTTGTCCCCTCATTTGATTACTGTACATATTTAAAATACAGTAGTTTCATAGCTGAGTGTTCCAATTAATAAAGGTCAAACTGCTAATAAAGTCTGTACAAATAAGTACAAATTTGACATCTCTCAAATTTAGTGCAAACTGAAAAAATAGGTTTCACTGGCGCATTAAAATAGTAACAAAAACCCTAATTACTGTTTCATGGTGTGTACAAAATTTGCAACAAGTATAATTGCTTGCTAATTATTTATATCATAATAGCACAGAGCGAGCCCCTTGATCATGCAATTATTAGTTTAATGTTAAGGTAATAAAGAGACCGGGTATTAAATTGAACGTATTATTAAATTGCTGGCCACTGTGTATGTAACTGTCACTTAAAATTATTTGTGCTTAAACGCTTCCCCGTACCTCCCAAAAGCCCAGAAGTCCTCTCTCTGTTCCTGCCCAATCCAAATCAGCCCACAGTGGACAGCGTACAGGCATTAGAGGGGAGGGAATTATTTAGAAACATGTTAATGGTTGTGCAGTTGGGACGGACAGGAACGTCACAGTGTTTATGTCAGGGTTGTATAAGATAGGGAAGGCAGTTGAAGACTGTGTGAAGTTGACTGTTCAGCAGGGAAGGAGTGATTTAGTAGACTTTTAGTAGCTCATTAAAGCTGAGAAGCTTCAGTTCTGGAGTGAAAGCCACACCGGGCCAGACAACAAGCTATTACACAGCCATAGAATATCCTCACACTCAGCATTGGACTGCATGCAGATTTTAATAACAGTAAAGGTTAATTACAACCTATTATGATTCAAACAACTTTGTAAAATTATGTAATTATAAATTAAAAGATAAAATATACTGTTATATTTTATCTATAAAAATAGATAAAATATTTTTATAGATAAAAATGGCTCTTTATGGCTCTTTCCATAAAGAGCCATGATATATAGAATTACATTTGAAAAACTATAAATTATTTAATCTTTTGGTTTGCAGATTTATTTTTACATTTTTGAATCAGCTTTTTTGAAACAATTTCAGCCATCATTATGCCTTTTAATTTTTAAATTCTTCTCTGAGATCTGTCATTATGCAATACATGCTGCATAAATCCACTTAATTTATGGATTGTTTAGTTGTTATACAATTTTTCCTAACCATGCAATGGCATTCTCCAAAAATCAAATTATTCTGAATAATTTATAGCTAATAGCAAATGCAGAATTGACTTTGATTAACATCAGTAGCAACAGTAAACCCTGGAAAACACTTTCGTCTTTACACTGACCTCCCGACCTCTTCAGCCATCCTTTTCATAATCACCCAAGAACCATATTTCCCTCACCAGCGGCCCACCATCCTTCCCATGCTGCTCTGCTCCTAATGAATTTCCTGTCACGTGGCCCCAAAAATGTCAACACTCAATCACACAGTAATTGAATACTAAACCTGCCCAAATTTCTTTCTACTTTTCAGAGCCTGCCATTAGCAAATTCTTTCGTTTGCAGCCATGGAACTTTAAGCCTTTCTTTATTGTTCATGAGTTTCAAAATGTATCAAACATCTGTATGTGAAAGACAGGGCCGTGAGTAAAGCGAAACCATGTAAAAGTTGTTGAACATTCAGAGCTCGTTTCTATGTGGGGGCCATTTTGGACTTATCATATAGCGGAGAAAACTCCCAGAGCGACCGGCCTGTACAGAAAGGTCTGAGAGAGGGCAGAAATGAGCTGAGATTTTATAGATTCACACACGACATGCTAGAAAAATGAAACATGGTCCAATTGATGACATCATCTGGAAATGTAGCTTATGAAACAATGTTAAACATATTCATTCAGGATACTGTTATTAAATTGTCTTTCAAAGTTCTTTTTTCTGTGGATGTATTTGTCAGTCAAAATAAATTAGAATCTTTAAATAAATGGTATTTGTGTGTTTGATGTGAAATTTATGTGTGAAATGATACAAATTTAAACTACATTTAATTTTTTTTTATTTTTGTATATTTAATAGCAGTAAATGACATCATATAGATTGAAAGACTTGGAATACTTGTACTTTATAAAAAATCAGTTATCGGACTGCAGGGCCATTTCAAATGAGCTAGAATAAAGTAAAATGGTTGAATTCTGATTGGTTAGAGTACAATCCAAGTGACATTCAGTGTATTCAAGGTATACATTTTGTTTTAGTAGTACTTATGCACAACCTTTGCACTGCTAACGCAATTCTCTGCCAACTGAGCTACAAAACCTCACCACCAATTTAAATAATATTTTAATTTAAAAAATATTTATATATAGGATTATAATATTCAGATTCATATAAAAGTCATATTTAATCATTTGTTATTCTTCAAAATTATCACATACACACATCAAACACCATTTAATCCAAGTTGGATTTAATCCAAATAAATTACATTGACATACATAAGGTCTGTAAAAAATATTTTGATATACGATTTCTTTTTAATTGGCATGGACCTGCACTTCTCGAGGTGTGGCAGCTGTCTTCATCACCCAGGGCTGTTTCAGTGTGTGGCTGCACTCCCTCTTCCCGCGAGGTGTCTGAAGAATGGACCTGTTTGTGGACAGACTCATAAAGCCCCGTCCGGAGATCCTTTTTTATTTGGAGCGTGTGCGCCTGACTGTGAAACCAGGCCTGGTCCTCAGTGAGCACTTAGCACCTGTAATGAACAGCCGTGAGCCCTCACCCGGTGAGCGTGACCCTGTAGCGACACCGCTGTAGCCCTGCGGCAGGAACCTCGTCTGAGGGTCGCATGCTTTCTATTTTTTTTGGGCCTGGACTGTTCATATCAACTCAAGCCTTTAAGGAGAATCAATCACTGAGGGTGCTCACCAGGTATTCAATATGAACTAATTTGATTTGCTGTTATAAGGCAATAAATAACTGCTATAAAACAATACTCCCACATTTGCCAGGACAAAAAGCACATTGTACATCCTAAATTGGCTTCATATTTTTATTTCCTCCCTTCTTCCCATCAGAAACAATGCTGGCCATCTGCAGTTACCATTAACATTCCTCAACATTTTATTTTCGAATGAAACATCACTACATTTGAGTCAAAGAGGGCGATGGGCGGGAAAGATATGGAGCAAAAGAAAAGGCTGAGGTGGAGACCAATGTGACAGCAGAGAAAAAGCAACCACCACCGATTCCCTGTTTTAATAAATGTGGCACCACAATCGTGTTTTTGCCAAGCTGTGTCAGGTGTTTGGACAGCGGAGTATATGGGGGGTGGGGATTTATTGTGTGGCTCTCCAGGGGTCAGAACAGCATGTGTAATACAATGACTGGGCTAGTACAACCATCTTTTTAAAGCATATTAAAAGACATTAACTGAAGGCATGTATACTGACTGTTCTGCCTGTTGTAATTAAGGAAATACAGTTTGGGGGGGTCACTGAATTACTCAGAGCAGGGTTAAGAGAGACTTATAAACTTCTGCTGTCATACAAAGGTGGTTGTGTCATCGTTTAACGGGCCATGTGTGTGTTCCTCTGGCACATTGTGAATTTGTTTTAATAACAGAACATGTGTTGCTTAACTCAAACACTCTCTCTTCTGGATCACTGCCTTCCACCTGGTTTTACCAAGAGATCCCAGAACTTCCAGAAGTTGTGAGTTATGTTGACTCAGCCACCTGCACTGACACACACACACACAACAGTGATGCTCAATAAGTGCAAGCAAAATAACACTACCATGCATTCAGGAAAAGGGTCAGCTATATTTTAAAAGTGGATTTAAATCTAATAGTTTAATTGTTTTTTTTAACTATGGTATTTTATAAATGTGACAGGATAGGATTCAATTAGGATGTCACAATTTTACACATTTATTATATTTTATCAAACGTCACATAAATTCTTATTCTGATTTCCACACTGTTAAATGTTGCTGATAAGCCTATAATATGCTGTTTAATTGTATGTTGCATTGTGACCATATACAGAAAAAACATTTTAATTGTCCAACTCCGGTCTTATATAAAATTCTATTTTTTATTTAAATAACATCTGTATATACAATAATAAACACATGTTATGTATATGATTTGTATGTATATCTCTGTGTACGTACTGTATGTATGTATTCAACACCCTTTGTAAATAACGTCATATAAAGAAGACAAAGAGCCTGTGAGATGTCTCCTTCATACACCCTGTGTATCCTCAAGACACTGATACACTGGAAAAATTTATCAGACCTGAGCGATTCTAAATCCTTTAAGATCTCAGCCGTGTTGGGCCTCAGCATGGGATCCTGATGAGAAATCCACTGTGTGGTTTTGGCTCGTTCTGGGAGAAGGGACATGACCGTGTCTCAAGCAGTCCTGATGAAACACTGAGGAGATTACAGCAGTTAACACGGGGAGCATCGCTCATACTGCAGACAGTGATGATCATTAAATGGAGATCAAACGCTGCCTCTATCCTCCCTGCCTGCTTGTTGGTCAAAGGGGACAGGTAATGCATGCAGCCACGCTTCATTTAGGGCTAAACCATTTTACAGGTCCTTCCCGGACCCCTGGGCTCTTCTGCGTATGATTGCAAACACAAATATAGATTGATTAGCCCACTTAAAGCCATATTTTACTCCAACAGGAAATTGAATCTGAAATCATGAACATCACACACACATTTTTCTTGTCTTTTGAAACAAAGTGCAACTTTTGACAGGAAGAACCAAGCATGATTCATAGGTCAGTCAAACGCAAGTCAGAGTTGAATGCATTCGCTCATGTTTTTCTTCCTGGCTCACAATGGAAACATTCTTCATGCGTAAGCCGCGTTTGTGGGACGGGTTCTGTGGCCTAAGGACTCATCTAAGCAGGGTATTGTTTTTGACACATCACAAACATCTTGGTGACATTACACAGCTTATGTTTTCAATTACCCACAATCCCTGGAACCCTGAAACTTTGTCTAGGCTTCTTTCCACAGAGGTCAATGACAGAGTTACAGCATAGAATGAGCATGTTAGAAGTTCACATCTGATTGTTTGTGTGGTTTGTGAGGTCTTCCTCTGGGTGTGGGAAGAATTGTCTTTTTGAAGCGGCCTCCACTTTTAGTCACAAATTATTGCCACAAGAAGTTATGTATCTCTTTATGTCAAAGTACACCATGAACCATGGTCTCAGAACTGCACCTGAACCTTCCAGAAGATCTGAGGCTGTCAAGATATTAACTTTTTTATGCCATTTGATTAAACAACTCAATTTTGCAATATATCTATATACTTTGTGGGCAAAAGCCACCAAATTAATATAATTTAGAGACATTATTTGAATAAATGCTTTTTTGTTCCATGACCACCATATTTTTGAGAAGCTATGCAAAGTTATGAATTTTTTTTTTTACTTCGAGATACCTTACCTATATTCAGTTCCATTCAGCTTTCAAAGGCCCACCTCAGCCCCACTGTCATGATAAAGCACAAATTTCATTTTATTACAGTTTATATTCAGTTTTATATTTTAAAAAAGGTTATATTATCCTTAATTTTATTATTATTATTATTGATATATTTTACAAACAATTATGATATATTTTACAAATAATTTGTCTAAATTCATACACTATGCTACATCTGACTACCTTAATGGTCTGTTTAAATACACTGTTTAAAGTCTGTTTAAATACACCTTTATAATCACATTTAATTCTCACTAAAATAATAATAACCACCAGTACCAATAAGAACTCAATTTCCTGATGATTATACTCAGACCAAAGTCTCCTCCTGCAATTTACTCCATAATCCTCCATATTCCATTGAACCGATTGTCATATTGAATGCAAAAAATGGCTCTCCCCGCGGAAGGATGTATTTTAGGTCAACTACATACATCGCCATCTGTTCTCCTGCCTAACTTGAAGGAGAGGTGATGGAAGAGACGAGGAACAGGAAATGGTGGAGAAGGGGAAGATGTAAGATGGAGGGAGGAGGCACCGTGTTTTGGGAGTGCAGGGCAGGTGGTGAGAGAGGAGTATGTGAGATAGACCGGTGTGGAGCTTTAACCTGTTAGGGGAATTCTTTACTGTGACTCCGAGGAGAGCATTCATCATACTGCAGACCTTTTGAGTGAAACCTAATTGACACAGAGGACGCTGAAAATCCCTCAACATACTCTTGAGCATGTTGCTAAAACGGTTCAGGGATTCAGATGGGGGACATGCTGTGTAAAATCATGGTTAAACGGCACCTTTATGCCATTAATGATACAAAGTGGCTCCAGTCTGGGCCAAGGTTTGTTTAATGTTGATGAAAAGTAAAAGAGAGCGAGACACTCATCTCAAATGAGACTTTGTGTGACTCACAGACAGGAGCAATGTTTGGTTGTAACCAACTACAAGTATATAGTAACTGTAAAAGATAACAGCACCAACTTAACTACATGTTAGTTTGACTAATGTAATGTGAACAATGTAATGTGAATAAAATAATACTACTTTTTTTATTATTGTAATGCTCATAGCTGCAAGTGAGAAAATGTAATAATTACATGTGATCTGCTAAATTTCCGCCCATATAAAGTCTCATACATTTTATTCAGTTGGTTTGCCTGCACCTCAGACCTCAGTTTGTGTGCATTTAACCCTCTGGCGTTAATTTTAATACAGTAATACAATACAGTTGTAGCGTGTCAGCCGGTTTAGAAAGCGTTGTTTAAAACACTATCTTCCGCTGAAACGAGGGAATATGAGCTTTAGCTCAAAGGTAATAATAAGTATA
>JBAJNP010010595.1:0-11636 GCA_036877545.1 Yasuhikotakia modesta
CGTCTGTTCTGATCTGAAGTGGTGTTATAACAGACCAGCTAATGTAAATCATAATTTATCAGCTTCAAAAATCCATTAAAAGTGAAGCAGTTTGTGAATGGAACAATGAGCTAAAAGCAACCAGACCTATTGATTTATTTGAGTTCTGTAAAATGGTCTTTTATAAGCTCTGCAAACTAATTGACACTATAGATGTATTTATCCGTGTTTTTGTGCTCTGTATAAAGTGGGTTGTAATGTTTCTATTGGTTGTCATTGTGAAATAAAATGTAAAATAACTTACTGGCTGCTTCGTTTTATGCCAAAATGTTCATTCAGCATTTTTAAATTGATGTAGAGTTTGTATTCTTGTTTGACATCTGTGTGATTTTGTGAGTCAGTGAGACGTTTGGTAGGAACCTTTGCAGCTGAGCATGTAAACGTCACTGTAGTTCATGTTCACAAACAGACAGAGACAAGCACACACCAGTACATCAACCTCTCTCGCTCTCTCGCTCTCTCTCTCTCTCTCTCTCTCTGCACTCCTTTGTTTCTGGAGTACCTTTACAGCCGCTGAGCTCCAATTAGAACATCCCACCAGCCTGGCCTCCAACACACACACACACTCACACACACACACACTCACACACACACTCACACACACACACTCACACACACACACACACACACACTCTCACACACACACACACTCTCTCACACACTCACACTCACACACACACACACTCACACACTCACACACACACACACACTCACACACTCACACACACACACACTCATACACACGTTTAGCCTCAGCATCTATCTAATTGCCCTGAACCTTTGTAAGCAGAGCCCCTCCCTGCTTACAGACACGCATGGCTTGACTTAAACACGCATCCAGGGGTCTTGATTGTGAGATTGAGCGTCACTCGTTCTCCATCACTGCCCTGTCATTTCCACCTTACATCACTTCCAGTGTGAGCATCTATTCTTCACAACATGTTTAAACATGCGCTGTGGTCATAGTTTCCAGTAAGATGCAGTTTTTTCTTTCGTCTCGGTTTTCACCCTGAGTAATAGCAGCTTTATTTAAAACACAGAGGTGCAGATCAGTTAAAAGCTGTAAATGTTTTAAACATTTTAAAAATGTTGTTAGTGGGCTGTTTTAAAAGGGATTCATTCTCTGAGGTTTCCAGAAATAATGTTAATTGTCAAGTTTGATTTGTTGAAATACAAATAGAAAAGAGCAAATATCTCTTTCTGTGTTATTTTCTGAACAGAACCAGGACATGTGATGATGTGTTTGGACTGCAGGTTTCAGATCTGAAGAACTTTTGAGCAGATCTGAAACCTGACAGGAGACTCTTCTCACGCCGCTTCCAAACAAAGGTGACATTGAGACACGTCTGCTCCTGTGAGGTCATTCCTTCTCATCACTGATGGATCTCTCTCATCTGTGTGTTATGTGGGTGATGCTGGAGATGACGCTTGGCCTTCGCTGTGTTTGATCGCTGTTGGAGCTCCTGATCTGGATGAGGAAGACCGCTGCGGTCCATCTGGTCTGCTCTTTAATCCGTGTTCCCCTCAGAGGGAGAGGGACACGTTTTGTGGTTCTGACCAGCCTCGCTTTTGCTTAGAGCGAACACAAGATTAATGCAGTTTACTCATTACAGTATTAACTGCACAATGACAATAAATATACTTACAGTGTATTTAAATATTGAGTCTATATTGAAGTTGTTTATAATTTCATAATATATAATATATTGTATAATATAATAATTTATGCTTTAACTTGGAAAAAGGGAGAAAGCTTATGGCATTTGTACATAATCCATCTCTCCATCACTCTGTCTTTCTAAGCCCTGGAAAAAGTAATGTCAGTATTTCTGCACCAATCCCTTCATGCCTGCTGTCTTTTTCCCAGAATGCTTTGTGCTTAACTTAGCCAAAGCATGAGCGAGAGAGACAGAGGTAGAGAGAGAGAGAGAGGCAAAGATTTACAAAGAGAAAGATACAAGAGCCTGTAGTTGTAGACAGACAGAACGCCTTAAGAAGCGATTAGCATATTTTATTTCTTTCTTCCACTCTGTGTGAAACGGGGCTGTTTCAGTGAGTCTGTACTGATGTTTCTGAACAGGCGTCACGGCAGAACGTTTAATGCTGAGCACTGCTGTTAGCGTGAATGCATTATTAATGTAAGGGGAAGATAGCGGCTCCTCAGGGCTGTGAGGAGAACGGTCGGCGTCTCTGAGGAAGCAACACCGTGCCCCAGAGGTCTTCCTCACTAATGCACACATGTCGTGCATCTATCACTTATTCATGACAGCCAGCCCCCTTCAGCTCCACCTAACAATTAACCAATCAATGAAATGGAGGGGCTCAGAAACTATCAATCCAGAGAAGCAGCGCCGTCCGTCAACATGTCAGCTCTCGGCACAAGCTATCATTCAGACAGAGAGGACATTTATCACTTTAGACACAGCCTGCCGTGTCATAGCAACGCCGGTAAGCCTGCTGTAAAATGGCTGCCCAGTTCTGATACATGATTGGACTTCTTTAATAATGTTCTTATTAGATGAAATCAAATAAAAGAGAGTAAGTCAGTGAGATGAATTACAGGCTCTGCTTTTTACACAACAGTGCCTTCGCAAGTCCCATTTAATTAACAAAACCATTAATTACAGTACAAACCACAATAAACCAGACAAGCATTCATGCACTTAACACACTGTGAAAGCACTTAACGTTCCTCTTTAAAATCATTCCTGAAATCCTTAGAAACCTGCTGGAGAACTGAATCATTAAAAATGCTATTTTGGTTGCTGGAAGAGTACAGCACTGTTGTTGAAATAAACATGAAGTTTCTGCATTGAAGAGTCAGTGAGTTTAGTGTGTGCAGCTCCCTCAGTTATTTTACCTTCCCTGACTTTTTCTTTATTTTGTATCCTTTCATATTGTGTCACTTAAACACTTAAAAAATTGACTGAATTGTTTGACGTTTATTTTCCAGCACAAATCACAGCCCTGACGCTGCAGATGATGTCCACACGTTTATTCTTATGTGGAGGGAGGCGTAACTGAGTCTGTTTCTCTGAGGGAAACATCATAGAATCACAGACTTTACTTCCAGGTCACGGTGACCTCTGACCTCTGATTCTTTCTGTTTAAAGAGGAAAAGCAATAATGTTAACAGCTTGAACGTTCTTTCTTTGAGCTTCAAAATAACATTGTTAGCATTTGTGTGGGATAAACACACACAGAGGTAAACAGCTGTTGACACCAGTGTTCTGGGCTGAATGCTAATAACTGCAGGGCAGAGACGTCTTACTGGAAGAGAAGGATCCTTATTTCTGGACAGGAAGTTGATCCACTGCAATCTGGTGCTATTGTGCTGTGAGATGGGAACGCTTCAGTCGCTGCGCGGCTGCTCACACACACGCCATCACACACACACGCCATCACACACACACTCACACACGCCATCACACACACACGCCATCACACACACACACACGCTGCAGCTTTTGCGGGCTAGATGTGAGCTGTTTCATAATAATATATGAATTCCATACTGTGCATGTAGAAAAGTAACATCAATAATAATAAATAACATCTAAAAATATTATCTGACCTGTATCTCTTTTCTGTGAATGACTTAATGTGTGCAAACGATCTGCCATCAGATAATGAAGGCATGTGTTTGTGTGTGTGTATGTATATATATATATATATATATATATATGTGTGTGTGTGTGTGTGTGTGTATGTATATATATATATATATATATATATGTGTGAGTGTGTGTGTGTGTGTGTGTGTGTGTGTGTGTGTGTGTGTGTGTGTGTACTCTATCACAGCGAGTCTGAGTTGGGTGTGGATGTGGCTGATCCTGTTTTGTGAAGATGAGGAACGAGAGCCCGTCACAGATTAAACACCCACAGTTTCATTTTAATGCACCAAGTCAGGGATTATTCCTAACGGAGCACCAGTCACCCAGGCCGGATTTTCCCATGTACACACAAACAGAGCAAAGTCTGACCAATCTAATATGTTTGGAGTTTGTAAAATTGATACAATTTGGTTATATTGTGTTGTATTGTATTCTCCTGTTTTCAGTTGTGGGGTGTGCCATTTATTATCAGATAGACAATAGAGGGCACTTTTACATTAGAAACACTTTTGGAAACCATCATAAAGTTGTGAGAAATTACAAACAAACTGTTTCCTTAGCTGCTCAGTTTTACAGCACTGAAATTACTTAGGAATATACACACACACTTACTCACGTACACACCATGTTTTCAATTTCAGGCATCAGTAAACAAATAGTCACACTGGCACATTTTGAGCAGAAATTCACAAACAATGCAGTGACACAACCTGCTCTTTCTCCCAGTCTGTTCCTCTGACTGATGTAAGATCTAGTTAAAGCAGGTGGCTGCATCATCACACAATGAGGCATGACACATTGGGGACTCACACTAAATGAATTTAATTCTAAATCAGCTGAGCTCTTATTCTTCTCATCTGTTTTTCCTTCACTCATCTAACAATTCCACCAGCTTCCTGTTGCCCAGCTGGCTGGATGGATCTCAGGGGGAAAATCAGAGAGCCCATGCCAGGGAAGGAGACCTCTGCTTCGGCTTCTGTTGAGTTCTGTGAACACCATACCATCATCTTCATCAACTGCCCCACACAGCCCAGCTAACAGGAAACGTTCTCTGATTTCTATAGCAGTAGAGCGGTTTGTATTTATGGTTTACATTTAAGCTACACACACACACACACACACACACGGCAGGTTTAAGCCCCAGGTGAGCAACTCATCAAATGAGCTCAGCAGTTTGAGTAAATGAGAAAATGAAAAGATTGCGTGTGGGAGAGGAAAAGAGATTCTGATAATAAAAACACTGAACGAAGCTAAACGTCAAACCCAGCACATTCATTCTGACCTTCAGAAGCTCAGCACAGAAACATCACACACAACCAAATAACACACACACACACACACGTAAAGAACTGAGGACTGAAGTGATTTTACCTCATTGCTCAGTAAAGCAGCGTTCAGTGTTCGGCTGATCTCAAACATCTTGGTGGTGTTTTGTTTCTTCTCACACGTTTGTTTTGTTGATGTTGTGTGTTCCTGTAGCTCTGCGCCTCCTTTTGATGTTCTGGAAATGATAAACAGTCCCAAAAAATAAAAAAGATTTAAAAAGAAAAGAAAGGAGATATCCTCTGCGGTGTGGTTGGAGTTTTTCCCTGACTCACGGCACGCGTCTGAAGAGTCAATATTTATTCATTTAATCCCCCACACTTCTTATCTGTCCTCCACACACTCACTCACTCACACGATGGGTTCCTCTCCTCACACTGTTCTCTATCCCAAAACACAGCTCTGGTTTAAACTCCTCTCTCCTTTCCTCCCTCGCTCTCTCTCTCTCCCCCTTACTCTACCTACCCCACCCTTTCTCTCTTTCTCTCTCCTTCCTCTCTCTCTCTCTCTCTCTCTCTCTCTCTCCAGCACACTCCCCTGTTACCTCAGGGTGGGTGGACTGTTTATAACACACACAACACGGTCACATCTGCCTATGGCTGGCTGATCTTTTCCTCTCTGTTTGGCTTCACAGCTCTTCTACAGCTTGCAGAGAACACAAGGTGGGCTTGGCACCTGTTCACCTCAGTCCTTCCCTCTCTCACCTTCTGGGTTTAGCAGCCGTGTTTGATGTATGGGACAGAACAGGGCTTATTTATAGACCAACAGCCTTATGAGAACTTTAACCACTGAAAACCTGTGCTGAGATGTCTGTGTATCATTCATAGAGAATATTTGAGATGCTGCCATTAATGTATGCAGAGTTTTGATTCTCTGCTTTATTTTGTTTGGATTATTGTGGCCCAAACACATATTTAGACGCTTAAAAATGTATGAAAGCAATTGCATTAGACAAACTAAGTGGTTTGATTAAAGCAAACATGATTAAATCAAGTGTTTTTATTTTCAACTTCATCTGAATTTTAATCGGTTCCTCAAGATTATTTTAAAGTTTAGAGAAGATGTTTCATAGATCCAGAAAAATGTGCCTCAGGACCAGATGAATGAATGGAAAAATAGCTTAGAAAAGTGAAGATGGTTTGTAATGTTCATACATGTTTGTTCTCATATTTAACATTTATGTTACTATAAGCATGGATATAAAGCACGCTTTCGCTATGGTATATATGGTATATTTTACTATAAATATATGTGACTCATGTTCTTTATATATCAGACTAAAATTGTTTAATGATCCTTTATAATTCTTTTATATGCACTTACTTAAGAAAAGGTAAGTTTGTTGTTATTTATTGATGTAGATCCTCAGACAGGGACCACAGACTGTAACACTGTGTCCGTTACTGATTATAAAGAACAAACTCATTATACATACAAAATAACATTTTCACAAGATCAAATGTTTACAGTGTCAATGTAAAAGCTGTAATTAGGAGGAGTGAATGCAAAGATCTTAATTCATTCATATCAGCAGAAAATAATGTTGTTATCAGAACAGAATCAACAGCTTCATGTTTCAACAGTTGCAGCTCAACTCATGTACAGACAGAAACAAAACAGAGCAGAATAAGTTGTTTTCAACCTACTTTGTAGCTACAGATCTTCAAGTGTTGAAAACACACAAAATGAGCTGTTACTTATTTTTCTCTTTTATAAATACGAGTTGCTCTCCAGCCCCATGAGAGGCGTGTGTCCAGTTAATAGCAGCTTATTGACACGGATCCATCTGTTGGGATGGACAGAAGCCAACAGAACAGGAAGAGATGGAGGGAGAGAGAGAGAGCTGTGTTTTATATGTCAGAGTGTTGTGTGTGGGAGCCATTTTAAGGATATAACCCTTTATAAAACATATAACATTCACTTTTTTTATTAAACAGTAGTTTGTACCCCACAATGTGTTTTAACTTTTAATGCTAAATTCATTTAGAAGAATATTGTTACAGGCAAAGTTATGAAACCTATCAGGGGAACACTACTTAGGGATCATGAAACAACACAGTTCCTCACTCCAACTGTAATTAGGTTCTCAGTGAATGTTCTCTCGGGTTCTGCGGTCTGTGTGACATCTGAGATTTTGAGCCGGTAAACATCAGAGCTCTGCAGTGCATGAACCGAGTCGTGCCGTCGCTTCAATCACAGAATCTGCTGCCTCTCCTCTGTCCGCTCGGAGGCCAGGAGAATTCTCATTGCTGTCTCCATAGTGATTTGATGTGTCTTCATAAAGCCTGTTCAGAGCCCGTGTCTTCCCTGTGTGCTGTCTGCTCCGTGCAGCGACCTGTCATTCACTGCAAGGGATCTCAGCATCTAAAAAGGATTTGCCTGTTTCACCAGAACATGCAGAACCATTGAACGGTCAAATAACTCAGGTTATATAGTTGTTCATTTGCAGGCTAATCAGAAAGCTGCACTGTTATCATTGGGGAAAATGAATGGCTGGACTGGGTTGATGTCACAGGCTATTCTCCAATAGTTCAGGAATTTGCCCAATTTTAATCGCTTTAACCTGAGAGACAGCGAGTGTCTGTGGTGGGAACGCTGCACATGCAAGACAGAGACTTTATCTCTACTGTATGTCCACTGAAAACATCAAATATCAGGTGGATGTTAGCTGGAGGTGATACTACTTCACTATTTTAATTGTTGGCTTAAAATGTAAGGGGTTTTAAATCCTAAGAGTTTGTTTGATGTATGTTTCCAGACTGTGTAATGTAATCGTTAAAACGCTGTATGGAATCCGCAGCTTATAAAGGGGGATTGATGTTAATAACACTGTTTCTCTCTCTATTTTCTCTCCATTTATAATCCTACTGCGTAACTAAAACTGCAGGGAGACATGCGGTCGCTGGCGCCTGCTGATGACGTCACCCGGCGAGCACGTGCAGACGGAGGACGAAAACAACGCAGGTGTGTCAATAAAACCAGATAAAAACTCACAGAAACGTGTGTGTTTGCAAGTTAAACGACTGAAGTTAATAAATGTCTGTCATGTTACGCTTTTCTAAACGATGTGTTTTTTATAACATCACGCCTGTTTGTAAATATTGAGCTGCGTACATAACGCAAATGTTGTATATGAAATATATAAATATGAAATATGTGAAATATGTCATCTAAGATTTTATGAGCAGGGGATGCGATGTAAAGAGCTGGTTGGTCCATTACATTTGCAGTCTTGCTTGTTTCTGTTGTTTTTGCATGAAATTTCTCAGATTGTGGCTCTACAGTAACTTGTATAGCTAATATTGTCCAGCAGTTTTATATATATTGAGACGACACCACAGCTTGTACCTGCAGGTTTGAAATGGACTCAGTTGGCCTGTATTTGTTTTGGACTCTTTTTACGCCTTCTGTAAAAAATGTATTCATATATTAAAACATTTCATCAAAACCTTTCTGTCCAGGTAATACATTGTAATTGTTTAATAAAACAGGCCATGGAGACATAAACTGTTTGCTGAAGACATAAAACACTTAATTTACATTTATATGGATGTAGGTCATACATATGCAGATTATGTCTGTGGTATATCATTCTGTTTCTCTCTCTCTCTCTTTTAACATGCATTAATGTAACCCCCATTATACAGTTTGATAGTAAAAATATAATGAATTTTTCCTGAAGGCGTCATTAAAACAGTATTGATGACTCCATAGACGCGGTTGCATTTGTCGCATTATGTAAATTCTTAAATTAAATCTTGAATTTAAAACAGTTTAAATGGTTACAATTAGCCATTAAAACTAGTTAGTTATGATTATAATTAGTCATGTAAGGTTATATAGCTTGTTTAATGAATGTGGCTTTGTTTTGGTTGTGTTTGCTAATGATAACAATATTAATAATGTTGATGATTAAGAATGTTGATGTATTGCTACAGCGTAAAACGTTCACAGATTCACCCTAATCATTTAACAGATTTGACGAATTTAGATGAAGATCATTATGAATTTAAAATTATTCGGTGTAATAAATGAAAGCAAAAAAAACTAAGTGAACGAAAGAGTTGTGTTTGCTGAGGGTACAGAGACTGTAGGATTGTTAATGAGGAGAAACAGCAGGGAAAATCTCTCCTTCATTTTCAGATGATGAGGCATTAATTGTTTCTGTTTTTTAGTGCTGTAGGATTTTTTTCTTTCTGTTTTTAGTCTCATCTCTTCATGTCTTCATGTCACACGGCACTCTCACAGTCAGTCTGCTCAGACGAGAGATTACATTAAACATGCAGAACTTCCTTCAGCTTTTATTAGTGAAGCACTTTACACTGTTTCCCACAGTTTGAGTTTGTAAAATGTTTTGTTGAGTCATTGTTGTCAGTGAATGTGTTGATAAAACAAACACGCAGTTCTTGCACCTTCACTGCAGAAGTTAAGCAGAACATGCAGTGAGTCAAGAACAGAGATGGTGTTGCAGGTGAAATAACTGCATGTGCGTCATGATGCATTAGTGCCTGAACGTGCTGTGATGATGGAGCAATCCCTGTCCCTGCAGCTCTCCTGATGCAGTAAACACGTATTCCTCATTCCTCTCAAGGACACGGAGTTTGGGAAAACTGGAGATTTGTAACACTTGAGCGCTCTGCGTTTTTCTTCTCTTATTTTGCTCTGCCTCTGTTTGTATTACTGGTTTATTTAAAACCTTTACTTTGAGACTGATGTGTCAGTTTTCATTTGATATCACACATTTGTATGCCGGGTCTGTTTGTAAACTGAGGCTTGAGAGCGGAGAGGCATTTAAATACAAATATCTTGAGACTGAACCAGAACATGTTCTGCGGATTTGTAGTGTGTTGCTGCACCACAGACTCACAGTGTTTCACATTTGTGTAGTACACAAACGTATAAAGAACGTTTTGTGAGCAGAAAACCTCTGACTCATCATCTAAACACTTTCCCCACTGAGATAAAAGCTCTGGTTGTTGCTTTCTGCCAAGTTTGTGTTCGAACATGTTTTATGTTGCATAATATCACAACTGTTGTTGTGCATCAGGATTTAGTGTTTTGCTAACAGCACAGCTTTGATGCGTCATCTGTAAGTCTTGCCACTGTTTTGCAGGCATTTTGGTCCAGTGGCGTCATTTCATTGACCAGATCTGAAGCAGTCTCTGTTTGCTGTGAATCTTCTCAGAGTGTCTCACTCTGTTGTTTGAGCTCCTGTTTCACCTGTAATTAAACAACCCTTTTACCCCAACCGTTGCCACCACAGAGCTGTACAGAGTGTAGGTAAGGATTTGACAGGGCAACAGTGTTAACATGTATTTTCATGACTGAGAAAAGAGGCTGCTGGCGTCTGTGAGAGGCTCTTTTGAAGCGAGTGCTTTCAGGAGTTTTGGGTTCAGAACCGCCAGCGTGTTTCAGGCTGAGATCAATGGTACAATTTAGTAGTTTTTTTGCTTCTCTGTGACCTGCAACTGCTATCAAATGATCACACTTTATCTTTGAGAAAAACAGATTCAAGGGCAGCAGGAACATTTGAACCTTCTCAGATTCATTGGCCCTTTCACACTGTTGTCAGGAGGGTGGGCTGTGGACCGCGGTGGATGGTCTTCCAATGCTAGCTTGCTATTACTAACCTTTCTGAAATTTCTTGTTGTGGACCTTCTCACGGGTCTGCAGGAGTGGTGATGGAACGCAGGAAGTGTTGTGATGAAGGCTAGCTGGAGGTTTTTACAGTGTTTACGACTGTTACAGACGTACTGAGAGTTAAAGGCCGTGGCTCTTTTCCTGTCCAGATATAATGATAAAACTGTGAGACCTAGAGGCAGAGAAAAAGAAGATCTGAGAGAGAAGTGAGAGACAAAATGAGGAGAAACAGCTTAAACACAGTTTGGTTTCTCAGACCAGATCCGTTTCCTGGTTTTGTTTCCTGGTGTCCAGCTTCATCCGTTTCTGTATCCAGGAATTCTGTGAGAAAGTCTGATGTGTTTTCCAATAATGAAAAGGAAGACGTGGCAGAAACAGATTTAAAGGTGTCAGACGCTTCACTGCTGATTTATAATGCAGTCAGTTAGTAACAGAGAAAAGCTGGAAGTCTTTGTATGTTATCAGCGTCTATAAAAGAGCTACATTATAACATTTGTTACCAGTAAAATACAGGGGAAGCGGATTGCAGCTTTAAGCAGCAAGTTTCCCTCATGAAGATATTTTCTGTCCACAATGAAACTGTTGTGTGTAACACAACAAATCACAGCCAGTCAGAGCATATTTGTGACAGGCTGGTGTTTGTTGCTTCTGTCTAAAGCTGTTCAAACAGCCGTGTGTATCTGTGGTGTTTATTCTTCTGTACTGTAGCTGAAATGCATCATTAGCATTATTTACCACATCATCTGCACTGGCCCTGTCAGGACGAGCCGTTAAACCTGTAAATACTGTAAATGTTTTACAGAATCAGTTTAAATGAATAAAGAACACGGATAATAGCAAGTCCTGCATTAAAGCCATTTACAACCTCTTATAATGTCATGACATTATGTTCTGTATCCTCTTTGTGGTGTCTCTCTCTCTCTCTCACTCTCACACACACACACACACACACACACACACACACACACACACACACACACACACACACACACACACACACACACACACACACACACACAC
>JBAJNP010010596.1:0-16168 GCA_036877545.1 Yasuhikotakia modesta
AAGCCCAGGTACAGCTGTCGTCCCAGAGTCAAGTCAAGTTCCAGCTGTTGCTCTTCCCGAGTCAAGTCAAGTCCCAGCTGTCGCTCTTCCCATGTCAAGTCACGTCTCAGCCGCTATCGCTCTTCCAGAGTCAAGTCACGCCTCAGCCGCTGTTGCTCTTCCTGAGTTAAGTCACGTCTCAGCCGCTGTCGCTCTTCCCGAGTCAAGTCACGTCTCAGCCGCTGCTGTTTCTCTGCCAAGCCAAGTCACAGCTGCTGTTCCTGTTTTGGCAGTAGCGCTGTGGGTCATCTGGGCTGTGTATACCACTACTGAGTCCACAGAGGAGGCAGCTCATGCTGCAGATCCTCTGAGGGCAGCATCCCCGGAGGAGGTGGCTAAGGTCACAGATCCTGATGTGGTGGGGATGGCTGCTCCTGCTCCCTGCACTGTGGTAACGTCTGGTGACTCACATGCCCCCAGGGCTCTTTCTCTCTCTGTTTGTGTGTCTCTGCGTACTGTTCCAGATCTGCCCTGGTGGGACTCCAGGTCTCCTGAGCCGCCCTGGTGGGCTCCCAAATCTCCTGAACCGCCCTGGTGGGCTCCCAAATTTCCTGAGCCGCCCTGGTGGCCTCCCAAGTCTCCTGAGCCACTCTGGTGGACTCCCAAGTTGCCTGCGCCTCCCTGGCAAAGTATTGTTTTGCCATTTCCTTGTTGTTAGTGTTTATCGAGTTTCGAGTGTTCCTTGTGTTTCTGTTTTTTTTTGGGATTTTGACTTTGGACTGTCTTCTGTTTTTTGGATTATTGCTGCCTGCCCCAACCCTTTCTTTGCTATTGGATTTTAGAGTTTTGGATTTGCCTCAGTTGTTCCTGTTTACCTGTGTTCGACCCTGCCTGTTATGACCTTAAGTAAACCTGCGAATGGATCTGCTTCCCGTCTCCACTCCTTTCGTTACACCCATCCATCATGAGAAGTAAACACACACAGCAAGTCGTGAACACACACACACACACACACCCATAGCAGTGGGCAGCTATCCCTGCAGCACCTAGGGAGCAATTGGGGGTTAGGTGCCTAGCTCAAGGGCACTTCACTTGCTATCTGCCAGCACTGTAATTGAACCAGCAACCTACTGATTATATACATATACATATATTGTATCCGATATTTAAATATATCATATTATATCAGGAAGATGGTGTTCTTTAAATTTCAGTCAGTCAATGTCCTGAATATTGTTGTGGAATGACTTTTTAATTATTGTGTTAGTGAAAGCTGAGACACAAAGCTGAACTCTGACTTTCTTTTCTGCCATGTTTTCACCTGTCTAAACTGATAAGCACTGAACAGTGTTCTCTCTCTATATATATATCTCTACTGGTTGTCTTTGTACAATCCATTGTACAATTGTACAATTCCTGTCTAAACTGATAAGCACTGAACAGTGTTCTCTCTCTCCATTTTTAATCTCTGTTGTCCATGTCAGTTTGCGTTCTCCAACAGTTGCCAGTTAGGGCATTTTTTTTACCATGAGTAAACAATATTTGACAGGTGCTATTGCATGTAGCCATAACGCTTTTGAGAGCCAACAAGCATTTGAAAGTGGCATTAATAAGCATTTTAACTGGAGCTTCTGGGGCTATTTTTTCCATAAACTGTCAATCAAATCCAACAACTTCCCAAAGATAGCTGGTGGCAACCAGCAAGATATATTCAATACAGGTCACTGATATATCATAGTAAGAAACTGCCAGTCAGAGAGAGGCAATGTATTAGTGACAGCAGTGTTTGTCACCAAATAATATCAGACTGAAATGCTTTAAGCGGCGCCTTTGTGTTGAAATTTGACGCAGCATTTAGGTTTCAGGAATGTGTGTTTATGTACTATTCCTGCAGCTGTAAAACCTGAATTGCCAAATTTATTAACTTCCAAACAGTTTGTAGTATTATCAGAGGCATTGCTGAGAATTTAAAAGGTGTAGCCATTATTATCATGTACATTTCAGAGACATGCCAAAACATGTTGATATTGGATTTTCAATATGCTATACAGCTACAGTATAAAAGTTACTTTGTTATAGGTTTCTGCCTTCTAGAATTCTCATTAGCAATTTGTCTGTAATTTAGGTCAGTAATTTTCAACTTTTTTTTAATTGAGCTTTTTGCAATTTTGCAATTGCCTGCTCATTGCTACAATCTTTTGCAATGCAGCCTTCATCCCAAAGAAACTATCGTAGTCAAAACATGATTATTAGAATAATTATAGAGGAGCTTTTCTGTCTGTCATAGTGCACCTATGATATCTTAAAACGCTGTATATGTAGGCAGCTCACTAGGATTTGGGACATTTAACAGCTTAAATGTCAAGGTATTGCAAAGGTTTTTGTAATTACAATGCAAATTTTGTAAGGTTAAGAGTCTTGTTTAACATGTGGTACTCGAGTGCCTTTTACTTGAAATCATAATTCGGTGCCTGTGGTTTGTGGTTCATCAAAGAAACATTTGGAGCTTAGTAGTGATTTGTTGTCTCTGATGAAACAGTTTTTCATCTGGCATGACTAAGGACAGATCTTATATTACACGTTACAGAGAAAATCATGAGGGATCCCTTTGATATTATAATGATGCCTCTGATCTACTGTATGAATAAATTATATAACACTAAAATCTTTCTGAATCTGATGAATCAGCAAATGTTAATCTCTGTAGGTATTATGGGTAAAGAAGGGCTTAATTAGAAAGCTGTTATTTATGAACAAACAACCGTTTGTCAGGAGCTTGGGCCTGGTGATGCTTGAAGCTTGGATTCTATAGAACAAGTAAAGATATAATTATTAAATTTTTTATTATGTGCCACTGTAGAGACAATTCCATTAGCACTACTTTAGCATGCTAACGTTTCTGCTCACCTCGTCAGACGGTTCACACACACCTTAACATTACAGCTCATCTTTTATAGACAAGGAGCTTTACATTTCAGAGTTGAAATCGGAAATGATGTTGGAACGTAGCTGAGGTGAGGATTGGCCTCATAAATAAATAAAATAGTTTAAAATTATTATTTTCTCATTAAATAAAGTGTTTTTTAATGTGTGGGTTTGTACCTGGATGCTGGTCTCTCAAGATAGTGCTGTGTTACTGCACAGCACCCTGGAGGCCAACTAATTTGTGCTTAATCCAGCAACAACATTAAGCCATAGCTAATTGCATGGTCTTTAAGCCATAAGTTAAAATATTAGGCCTAATTAACCTCACAAATTTGCTGTTAATGTAATATCTCATGAATTTTATTTATTAACACACAATTAAATACAAAAACACACAGAGCAATGATCATATTCTGTGATGAAAAACAACACATTTGCAATTCATGCAGAGTAGTTGTGCAAGGTTCCAATTTTGTTTTTAACTTGTTGGAAAAGAAAGACTGTTTTCTTTTATAACCCAATTGAACAGATTTATTCAGTCTCCAATAGCACCAACCCTTGGTCGAGCATAATTTACATTTACTACTGTAACATTTCGGTTGTCCTTTTTTGGTTTGCTCCTGTTTCTGTTCACCCCCACCAGTTTCATGTATTTGGTTTAGTCTTATCATTATGCTCACCTGTGTCTTGTTATGGTTTATTAACACATCTTGTTGATTTTATACCGTTTCTTGGCAGGTTCTAATAGAAGCACTGCACTGTATTCAATCAGGGTGGGCGACTGATGCCTTAATGGGAAGCTTGGTGCTAAGAGGCTGATAATAGGAAAACCACATAACACAAACTAACACAGACAGGGTGACGTTATGACCAGGAAGCTATAAAGGCACGTGAGATGCGCTACTCGGGTTAGTTTCCACCCTGAAAGAAGCGAGTACAGGCCGGGGTGCCTGAGGTATGGACTGAGACGCAGCGTCTCGTTCCCTTTAGGGAACCAGGGTTACATACATAACCTAAGACGTTCCCTTTCAGGAACTCAAGCTGTGTCGAAACACTATGGGAACAAGATGCCAACTCCACCATAGTGAAGGAACCCCTGCCCTATGTCAAACTCAACTTAGGGAGCAAGGACAGAGGTACTAGTGGAGGCCTGAACATCAAGGCCGTAAAATCTGACGAAGGTCAAAGTAGTGAACCATCCTGCGGAAGAGGCCTTAGAGGCCGCCATAAATTGAGTAGAGTGAGCCTTGGTTCCCAAAGAAGGGGGAAGACCAGAGGACTCATAAGCGATACGGATTGCCTCAACAATTCAGTGACTAAGCGTTTGCTTGGAAGCAGGCTGGCCCCTCTTATGTGGGCCAAAACAGACCCAGGAAAAGCTAAATTGTTCGCACTGGACACATATAATTTAGCTTTTCCTGGTCTTGATCTCAAAAGGAGGAGTGCATATAATTTTAAGAACTATGGCCAGGTTCCACGGATCCAGGGACTCGAGAGTGTACTCAAAGCGTACTCAGCACTGCGGAGGACATGACAAAGGGGTGTCTAACCACTGAAGACCCCTCAAAAGAGATGTGGTAAGAGTCAATACTGCCTCAAGTCATGACTGTAAAAATTCCAGGACTGTACCAACTAGGCAGTTCACTGGGTCAAACTGGTGGTCTCTGCATCAAGAAGTAAAAAGTCTCCATTTCAGGGCATACAGTTCATAAAGGGAGCTCTAGATTGAAGAATGGTCTCAACAACCTGAGATGATTGACCAGAAGCTACAAGATGTGCCCCCTCAGAGGCCACACCCATAGGTTTCAAAGGTCTGGGCAAGGGTGGACGATGGCACCCCCTGCCTGAGACAGAAGATCCCCCTCAAAGGGATCCTCCAAGGATGACTGTCCAGGAGAGATACGAGAACCATACTCGGCTCGGCCAGAACGGGTAGATACCGTGTCCCGGTGAATCTTTATCTAGATCTCCCGGGAGCAGGGCAAAGGGAGGAAATGTGTACAGGCCCAGAGGAGGTGGATGAACTAGTGAGTACCAAAGGGGACATTGCACAGTCTCTTGGGAGGTGAAGTCTCCCAAAAAAACTTCCAAGAGAATTCCAAGAGAATCCTAATCTCCTTCACCATCTCTGGGTGAAGTCTCCACTCCCCGGGCCTTGCCCCTGCCTTGACAGAGTGTCTGCTCCCACACTGCATCGACCGGGGATATAAGCCGCTCTCAATAAGCGAAGTTTCCCCTGAGGTCAGGTCAGGATCTGGTGCGGCAGTCTGTAAAGGGGGCACAAGCGCAGACCTCCCTGGTGGTTGATGGACCAACACGTGGTGGTCTCTCATGTTCGGGAGAAAGAATTTTAGAGCCTGAAGCACATCAAGCATTTTCAGGCAATTTATGTTGTTGTTCAGAACCGCACCCCGACCAGAAAGGGACACATCTTTCGCTAGCATTACGTGGTGACCAAGATCTCCTAACACTGGACCCTGGGAGAGGAACCAGGGCTTCCTCCACATGTCTAAATCACGGACACATCGTCTCGTGGTCTTTATCATGCAAAGTGGATTTCCCCTTGGGGAAAACCCCCTGGATTTGAGCTACCACTGAAGGGATCTCATGTGCAGCAGACCAAAAGGTATGACGTTGGAAGCAATGCCATCCCTTTTGGTAATATCATATGTCACACCATAATATTCCATAATATGGTATGACGTTGGTATGACGTTAGTTGAGTTTCTGAAAGGGAACCTGTTTTGTAGAACTTTCATTTATAACTTAATGAAGGTTGTTTATACCTTTAGTCATAAATAACTTCAATTATATGAAGGGATCTCCTTAGAGTAACCCAAGGATTGAACCTTTGCATTACTCAAGGGTACCTGCCCACATCTTTAATTTTTAGGCTACCCCATCCTTAAACATTGAGGTTATCTGGGATTTGCACCAAATACTTATTGCTTCTGGTAAGACCCCATATTTAAATGAATGCAAATGAAAACAAGTGATTGAGTCTTAATGTTTTGGTTATGTGTAACTTTTACAACCATTTACTTCCAGAAAATGTGCATCCTCAGCAGTGAGCATTAAGAATATTGTCACAATAAAGAACTGACAAGTCAGATCTGGTCCAAAATTTTCCTTTAAACAAATGCAAAGAAAAATATTTCAAATGCCAATTGTTATGGTAATTATGAAATCAAATGTTTTGAATATTTCTTTGAAATGTATGTATACACAGTAAAAAGCAGAAAGACTAAGAACTTGTTTTTTACTGATGTTGTGCATGAATATTTTCTCTCTATAGAAAGCAGAAGGAAAAACTTACCATTATATGCATTAACAAGTCAAACTTACTCCATGAATCGTATATTGATTCAGTGTTCACACATTCAGACTCCACATTCGGATGTATACAGATAAGAGGCAAATAAATGGAAGAGCGATATTTAAGCATTGCTGTGACCTTTCACAGCTGTAAGATACACTTCTGCTGTGAGTTGTCTTGTCTAATAAGTGATTAAGTCCTCAGTCATAAAGGCAAGTGAAATGTCAAAGGCTTATGTCTGGCAGCTTATTGCTTTGTCTTGGCAGTGTAGTTTAAGCCCCACATGTAACTGTGTTTGGGTTTGGGATTCCTGTGATTTTTAAGACTTGAGAAGGTGTTTATGTAATGACGGCTGATGGAGCCAGCGAGGGCTAAATATGCTTCTTGTGTGTGAGAAATAGACATTCCTCCTGACTCTTGCTGAATTTCAAACAGTTTGGCACACATCAAGGCTTGTTTCACACTGCATGCTTAAGCAGCACAAATTTATTTCAGCCTTATTAATAGGTTTTAATATTCACACTGACTGTTTAAGATGGGCTATGCTGCTAGCAGATGTAATAGCTGCAAATCCTATTTTTGCTGCACAGCACAATAAAATCAGTAGAACAATATAATTTCAATATAGGCTTTTACATTTAATCATTTAGCAGACTCTTTTATTCAAAGTGATTCACAGTGAATTCAAGGTATACAATTTTTCAGTACTTGTCTTCCCTTTTTCCTCAACCTTTACACTGCTAATACAATGTGCTACCAGTTACACCATCAATTAAACTCAACATCAATCATCTATTTTTTTTCCAAATTGTAAAATTGATGTTAGGGATTAATAACTTTTGTTCTCTGTAACTGTAATTTAACACATAGGTACATTGAGAATTGGAATATTTCTTGCTGCATACCACATAAAAAATGTTAATGGTAAAATGAAATGTTTAAATTTAGTTTGTAATAATTCTTTGGACTTCCAATAACTATGTTTCCTTATGGGTTTCATTAAAAAAAAACAATGAAGTTATCCAAAAATCCCATAAAGTTCAGTTGCCAGTTCAGTTGTCTTATGAACTTATGTTGTCTTATGAATGTCAATGAGAAAGCACAATGTGGATCTGCTGTTGTAGTTACTCTGTCAAGTTTCAAACATATTTTTGTACACTTTATTCTGACCTACACTTGCTGTGAATAGTATAAAAGGCAATATAAAACAACAATCAGGTAGATAAACAGAGAGATGTAAGTATTGCAGTGTTACACCTTTTGTGCCCCTGCAGCCTTGATGCTCTTAAATGATGCACTCAGGAGGAAATTGAGCCGCGGTCTTTATAAAGTCTTTACTCAAGACCTGCTTTCTCTGTTCCAGAAAGACATTCGCTAAGAACAGCTCTGTAATGGAGAGACTGCTTTCACCCAGTCAATAAATGTTAGAGGAGACCAAGAATCTGCTGGTGACCAAACCAGATGCATTATGGGATGGGACAGTATGGGTGTGGTTATATGGTTTTTCCATCAGGTTATTCCAGCTATGTGAGCTTTGGTCTGCAGCAGTAACGTAAAAATGTGACTACATACTTTGGGAAAAAGTTGTTTAAAAAAGTTATTTGTAGGATTTTTGTAGGTTTGAGAGGGGAGTTTTGGGTTCTCAAGATTACCATGCTATGAGGATAAAGCTAAAGCGTTTTCTGTTCTATTTTTCTGTATGTTGTCTTTAAAACATCACATTACATATTCCATCCATTTATCTTATGTTTTACCTGATTGTAGGTTTTTGTTCCTGATAACAAATGGCTAAAACCAGCCTAGCTGTGGTTTTGACATTTGACATAATATTTATCTATATTTTGCATAATTTAAACTGCTTTTAAATACAGTTAAAATGTATATTTTAGGTGTATTCATTAACCAAAGATTTTGTTTTGGACTAAAATACTCAAGTCATGATCTCAGTGATGTTTCAATGACTGCATTCCCTAAGAAGCACCTGACAGGGTAAATTTAATCAGAACCTGTGAGGTAAAGAGAAAACCATTAAAACACTGATACATACAGAGATCTGAACCCTGAGGCTTTATAAATGTTATCAAAGCTCACATGCCCTGAGTTGTGCTGAGTTTCGCTTTTTAGTTTTCTAGTACAGATTGCTTATGTTTCTCAGAATTTCCAGAGGTTCAAGACCTGGGACAAAACCGTTCAGGCACTTTTAAGCACTACTGAGCTATTAAAACAGAGCCACCTCTTCCCTTCCCTGTCCATTAGCAGAGTAAAGAGTTTTTTTTCTGTTTGTCACCGCTGAGATGTTTCTGGTTGCTGCACACTTACTTAGATACAGAACCTGGTGCTGGTACACTCAAAGTCTGTTCAAGGAAAGAAAAAATCATTCACTAAAAATCTTTTCATGAGAAACATGGCCAAGCATCTAAAGATCTGTGCCATCTAGCTTTAAATTTTCACTCATTTAATATAAAAAGTCTTAGTTTCAGCTAAATCTTAGTTTCAGCATTTAACTCTCTTAAATGGGGGTTTTATATGTGTAACAAACGCAGAAAACCATATGCAGCACTTTATTAAAAACAGAGTGATACTGGCAGAGATAATGCAATGCAAACAGGGATATCAAAGGAAAACCAGAATCGTAGTACAGGGACGGGCGTGGGTCGAGGCAGGCAGCAGACAGAAGGCATAATCCAGATAAACAGGCAAGGTAAATAAGCAGGCAGCAAACAATCAACAACGGTAAACTGTCCAGGGTAATAACAGGCAGGCAGTCAGGAAAAACGCTCAGAAATGCAACCACAGGGAATACAAGACTTCGCAAATAGTCACGGTTCACAAAAGGTTTAAATACACTGGCTCCTGATTGCAGAATGGCAGGTGTGGGGAAAGAGGCGTGGTCAACCCCAGGCAGTTGACCCATGGGAAATGTAGTTTAATGATTAGTATTCTGGCGACGTTCTCGCTGATGGCCAGGAGGAGGCGGTGCGGGAACCTTGGCCATAACAATATGCCTGTATTTTTCTTTGGTAATTGAGTTCCTGACACAACTTCTTAAGGTCAGGTAATGTAAAATCCTCCTGAGAAAGCTTTTGTTGGTTGTTGTTCTTTTGTGAAATTTACTATATTATTATGCTATAAATTGTTGGAGCATAATAAATAATTACAGAGGATTTAAATGGTTTCTGAAGAATCATAAAACCTAACATGAAGATTAAATTTCAAATTTGATTTATATTCGTAATGTAATATTTCTCTTTTTTATAATGCACAATTTATTGGTGCATGTTAATCCAATAAAAATAGTTTGTCCTAGTAATCTTTTATTAAAATATAATAACTTTCTTCCCTGCTGTTTCTTGTGGCATCACTGACATCCAGAAACTCTCTACCTGATTCCATCTTGATATGTAACATACTTTGTATGAGCCAATCAGTTCCATTAAGATTTAGGA
This sequence comes from Yasuhikotakia modesta, assembly GCA_036877545.1. NCBI lineage: Eukaryota > Metazoa > Chordata > Actinopteri > Cypriniformes > Botiidae > Yasuhikotakia > Yasuhikotakia modesta. Next base: position 9,667 of record JBAJNP010010596.1, read on the forward strand.
ATTACAAGTTAAGATTGAATTGTTATCAGGCTGTGAAATCCTTTCCCAAACCTTTTTCTTTATTTTTCTGTTAGAGTATGAAGTACAAGGCATGATTGTTGAGGATGCACTTTTTCCAATAACAAGGCAATTAACCTTCATACTGGCACAATGTGCAAGCCATGGTCCTTCTGTGGCCTTTTAATTGGTTGACCTGGTACACTGACCCAGACCCATTAGGAGAGACACCTTATGTTCAGGTCAGGGTTAATAGACAGCCACATTAATCCACCTCATCACAATGTAAAGCAGTTAGCCCTCTATACGACTCGATGTGGGAATGTTAATTGTTCAGGTCAAGGGGAGACAGACAGTTTAGAGAAGTGCTTTATCTAATGCACATGCGAGTCGCATCCTCAACTTGTTTGCTGAGAGATCCAGGAACCAAACTGTGTTTCAGATTCATAAGAAGATATAAACTCTGCAGTGGTGTAGGCTTGCATTACCAGAGCTGAAAACGATAAATCTAGTTAGTTCAGAGGTATGTCAGGGGTTTCTACGTATATATGTGTTTGAGAAGTACATACATGATGTTGTGGAAACAAGGTTGTCTAAACTTGTCAGAACTGTGTTGTCGTGCTGTGTATGTTGTGCACTAAACAATATTTGAAGACTTTCTTAGTGCATTTCATTAAATAAAAAGAGTAATAACAAACAAATTATGTACAAATGTCACATATTATCATGTATTATTGCCCTCATGAGGCATTCTGAATTTCAGTTTGAATTATTTTTTAAATAGTGGGAATTTATTGATTATTCGTATGAGACATTTACACACTGGTTTCATGCACAGTTTGGTGTATCTGCAGGGTAAGTGAATTAATCATCCTGTAACTGAGCATCACCAAAGTTAATCACCCTGTAACTGAGAATCACCAGAGTCTTAAAGACCAATTACAGCTCTGTTTGTTTCTGGGTCGGGTGCAAAAAGCAGTTCCCTGCAGGCCAAAAGCCTCCCAGAGGTGTCAACACTGATCCATGCTTAATCCAACAACCTGCTGCTGTGATCTCAAGGGCCAGAGGTACCCCAGAATGAACCTCATACCTCATACCTCTATGTTGCCTGTGTGTGTAATTCAGTAGCATCCTAAATATAAATCATTTTCGTATCAGAATTTTTTTTAACAGCTCAGCAAATATACTAGCAGAGTTTTAATACTAATGCTTTATACATTTAAGGCAGAAATACTTTTCAATTCCAGTGCAGAGACCAGTTGCAGAGACAGTTAAACAATAGGTAATAAGTTATTTAAAAACAAAAGACAAGCCATGTTTTATAACCCACCTCAACTTTCTGTTTTAGTAAGAAGTGTAGACATAAAATGTATTTGGTCACCATATAATGGGCCTTTTAAAGTCTATTAACAGATTTAATGACTCTATGCATTTTCCTACTTGACCAACTGCATGACCAATTACTTATACTTTGCCACTTTGAAGTTTCATGCAATGTATCATCGTTAGAGCACAGCAATATTAAACAATAATATGAGCAGGAAAAACAGCAGTTTGACTCCATGTATAGGATGTAAACTGTGTGAATTGGATTTATGAGGAAAGGAGAAACAGTTTGGAAACTTGTTTGGAAATTGAGATGTGGAAACAGAGGATTGTAACAGACTGTCCTGCTTGTAAACAATTTATGAATTATGGCAAGAAATTGCCTGATGTCATGTCCACTGCCCACAAGTTTTAGAAACAGAGTGGCAAACCATTTGCCTGGAGTAAGACAAATAAATAGGGTTATTTCAAACGGATTTACACCTAACCAAACCTTCAAGTTCTGTACATGTACATGTTTACATTACAATAATTATATAAGTAAAAAGCCCTATTCGAATGGGATAAGTATTATCTGGGTACCTGGTGTAATTTAGAAAGTACCTGTAACACCTGGACAGCAGAGGGAGCCCAAGCCCCGTGACTGTCTGCTCCCGCTGCGTCCCCTGTGGTTCCTTGTGGTTTCCTGTGTTCCATGTGATTTTCTTGTGTTTTCTTGTATTTTGGCTCTTCGTGGTTTTGACCTTGGACTGTTAATTGGATTTGATGTTTTGCTGCCTGCCGACCCTGGGTCGACCCTGCTTTGTCTTTTGGATTATTGAGCATTGGATTTCCCTCTGTTGTCACCCGTCTGCCTGTGTTTTGAACCCTGCCTGTTTTAGGAATTTGCCTCGTTTAAATAAAGCCAAGAAAACCCTGCATTTGGATCCGCCTCCTATCTCTCTTTGCACCCCGATTGTGACAGTACCCCTCATGTCCATGTGGCGCATTTGCATGGGATAAGCGAAGCCTGTAATTTTACTCAAATTTACTAAATTATCTCCCGAATATGATGTCAAAGCAGTGTGTAACATTATAGGCATGTTATAGGTTTTATTAAATGTTTATAAATATGTATAAATATTATAATGGCTGAAAATATAATATGTATAAAAGAAATTTCCTTGCCGCATGCCGCTTTCTCTTTTTTCAATTTGTATCATTGTATGATGTATAGCGATATCCAGCACCTAAAATACAATCAAGATACTTTAACGCAGCCTTCATTCTTCATGCACAGAAACCTTAAAAAAACATACAATCCCTCTAAATAGTGGCCAAATCACAGAGATGCCGATTCGCACAGGATTAATATTATCACAGAACTATCTGTGTTTGGCGAAAAATAGTAGGTAATTTGCGAGGGAACTTTTACTTTACAAATTACAGACATGGTCGATTCACAATGGATTAAGATCACAGACAATCTCCGCAAATATTACAAATGACTAGAGGTCACCAAGTAATACTAATCCTGTGTGAATAGGGCTTCACTTGCAATGAAATTGTAAGAGGCTAGTTTTGAAAGGTTAAAATACACAGTGAGAGGATCTATTGAAACATGAAAGGGCAAGTGGTAATAACAGGTGTAAGAGAGGCTTTGGATATCAAGGGGGGATGTGTTCTATTTACTACCCTGCTAAAATGCTAACATTTATCATGCTCCATTAAAGAAAGGTTATCAAACACACATGCTACCCCTAAAGGGCCATAGTAGAACAGATACACACACACATTGTGTAGAAACCTTTGCTATGCAATACAATGACATAAACAGAATGCCATGTTGTTTAGCCTAGGACCTGAAATCATCTGTCCGTCACTGAGGTGGTGAGTGAATCTTTCTTTTAAAAATGTCATTTTTAGATGGATTTGCTAACCTGAAATAAAGTTAGCAAATCCAAATACAGTAGAGATTTTTGTGAGTAAGATTAAGTAAAGTAAGATTAAACAAGTATGTGAACATACTTTGATTTCATGCATCATTTTGTTCTGCATTGTGTCATAATGTCATTCAGAATGCAAATATATCAGCGTTGCCATAAGAGGCATTTTCTATAGTGAGTTTCTCAGGATACCTGCTGTTGTAATGGAGCTAGTTTAAAAAAATCATGTAGAGCAAGCCAGTTAATGCCAAAATCAAAATCAAGTTAGCAAGTTAGGCAAGCTGGTTTGCTAGCAGTGTAAATAATTTTCAGTTTACATGATGACACATCTGTAAGGTAAATATAAAAACAAACATTTAGTTATTTTTAAGCATGTAATGAATAAACACAACTTATCTTCTAGTGAGTATCTGTGAGTGGAAACACTAAGCTGTGCATCATAGGGCTGAGTTTCTTTCCAAATGATGCATCTTAAGTGACTCTTATCTGAGAGCATCTAATTTGTTTCTTATTTAGAGTGGCAAAAAAGATAAAAGCAAGAAAACAATGGGGATGAGGGGGTGAGAAACAATTCCCACATGTGGTGGTCATAATTGGGCTGCACCATATGGTGTTACAGTTTAAGCCAGTGCTGATGAGGTTGTAGCCTTATGGTGACAGGACATCCTACGACCTACTTAGGGTCACTTTAAAGACACTCACATTTCGAGCAGTTAGGAAACATAACAAGGTCAAGACTGACCTTTGGAGAAAATGACTACTGATGCAACATTTCAATTGTTGAGAGCTGGTAAGCGACGAATGCCCATTCATCACAAACCTAACCTTTTGTCTGCTGAAGTATCTTATTGAATTACCCTTGTGAGCGTCTTTAGAAATGACATCATTTTTGCCATCAGGGGTTTGTTTCGAATACTGGCTTTGTTCTCTAGATACCAAAGACATTCTCATATCAGAACTGAAGAGTCTGCTGCTCATAAAAACTCTAACAGGAGAACATAAATCAGAAGTAAATGATGGGGTAAATGATGGAGCCTGGAGGAGGTTACTGCATACAGTAGTGGTTGACCTGTGAGTGAGACCCATACGACTTCAGTGCCATATGTGCCCGCTGGGCATTGATAATCCCTCTGCTACCATCTTTAACAGTAATTGGTACCGCTTTGGCATAAAGCCCACTCGTTTCATTACTTTTTCACTAACTCATTCTCTGCTGTATGCCTCTTCCTCAGGGTTCATAATTAACACTTAGCCAAGTGTTAAATGTAAAATAACAGAGATATGCATGATTTAAATGAAAATGTAAGTAGCATGAATAACGAGAGCACAGCAAATCTTTGATGTCTACACACGTTTAAAATTCTTATGGTTATTGAAACCATTGTGTTGCACTGCCATGCCTAATATCATACATTGTCTGCTTTTAAAAGCAACAGCCCCCCACCATGACAGTCCTATTTTACAGCTGACTGCACAATAAAGCGAAATATGACCCAGATATGAAACCTCTGTAGGCAGATGAGAAAGACTTACAGTCAGATTTACACTGATACCTAATCAAACCATTTTTCCTCAAGAGAACTCCAATTGTAGAGCTAATATTGCACCACTGTATAGTTTATGCCTTGATGTAAAGTGTTTGGCACCTGGTTCTCTGTGTTTATCCACAGCGATGTGTTGCCTATTACGAGCATGCTTTTCTTTCCACGCTTGTCCTAGTTTCATCTTCTGCATTTCATTTTCTCGTTTATCTCTTTCAGTGGCTCTGGATGGAAACCCTATTGCCCTCTGCTGCTCTCGGCTGTAGAAAACTTTCACCTGATGATCAAAGCTTTCTCTTCCACATCCCCACAGTAGAAACAAAAAGCTAAGCTGTGCTGTCATGTCTCAGGGGAATGTGCTGCTCGGATAACTCGCTGTTTCTTTCCTCTCAGCCCATACCACAGGAAATTGACCTTTATCGTTTTCAAACAATCTCCTCTGCTCACCCCCTTTGGAAAAATCAATAATGGTAAAAAAAAATTATTGTGCACCCCCATACAATGTGATTTATATTAAGTTACGGAGTAAGCAGTCTGAACTCGTGCCGTAATTCCTGGGTCGTTACGGCAGCTGTCAGAGTCTTCGAACATGGTGTCTGCCCACATTTATACAGTCTTGTCTTTCAATGTTTTGGGTGGCAGGATGGATCTAGAAGCTCAGAATGGATTTTACTTATTACTTTTATGACTTACATGGAAAAGTGTTTTATTACAGGGTGTAAGACATGTCAAGTGTGACAGATTGCCACAGCATTTCCCCTGGGAGAGAGGATATAAACCAGTTGTGTTGAATGTGACCTCTTACAATTAGTTAAGGTTTCATTTCTTTCTCTAGCAAGAATGGGGTTGGGTAAATTGGGGTTGGGTTAATTTCTGAAGGTTGTTTACAATTTAGAGGGTTACAGTTAAATGTGGGACGATTGCATCTGCTGATTTGAACAGGATTGGGGTCTTGGTAGTTGTTACTAGTCTTTGTGATCTGCATATGTGTATTGCAAACCCCTGAATAAAGTTTTGACTGAAATAAAGTTTGATTTGTAATATACAGTATATGGTAAATGGCATTATGAGGTGGTCAGCTAATGTGATGATCAGACATGATTGCTACAGTGGTCAGTCAGTGTAGTTTTCTGAAACAGGCTCTTATTAGACATACTTAAAAACATAAATTGTTATTCTACCCAAAAAGTTGGCAAAAAGTTTACAAGGTAGTAATACTGTATATTACATTTTGTTTCAGCATTCAGCAATGGTTGAAATAAATGAGACATCCTGTTAAAATAACAATTCATATGTTTATTAATATTTAGTTATTTTTGTGTGGGATTAGATTAACAGATTGAAGAGTAGGTCATTTGATGTCATTTTTCACAGGTAAAGTGAGTAAAATCAGGTAATGTATGTATTTGAAACTTTTCAGGGTTCGTCTTGTTCAGTCCAAGCAGTGTGTTTGTTTTTATTTTGTTTTTGGTTTATTAAAAGCTTTGGATGTGGTAAAATAAAACGTGTGTGTGTGTGTGTGTGTGTGTGTGTGTGTGTGTGTGTTTGTGTGTGTGTGTGTGTGTGTGTGTGTGATAAATGCATGGAATACTGATGAGCAGTCTGGGATGGAGGGGGGTTGTGCAGGGAAACAAGGATTTTGTTTCACTTGTTGTTGCTTGAAATGCTCAAAACAGAAAAAACACATACAAAACATATGTACAATTATGTACA
>JBAJNP010010597.1:0-16165 GCA_036877545.1 Yasuhikotakia modesta
ACAGACACACACATTATTCACTTCTCAGCCCTGACAAATGACTGTTATTTAATAACAGCAAAAAGCAAAAACCTTGAATTAAACACATTAAATAGCCACTCAAATCAGCCGACTATCTCTCACGCGCTTTCTGCTCTCTGGAGCTTCTTATTAGCGCTTGAGCTCTGCTTTTCATTACGCGCTGAAAATAAACTGGAGATAAAGCAGCTTTCAGCCGCCCCCACAATTCATCTCTCTGACATCTTCACACATTAATATTCATTACTGAACGGCATTCTGACAAACAAACGCCCAGCGCGCCACGTTCGCCGCGGACAGGAAGAGAGCGGCCCGGTGTTGCGTGCGATTCATCAGGGTGTTCCTCGCCTGCCACATACCGAACCGGGACCGAACCGGGTCGCAGTGCTCTTCTGCTTTTACAAGTCTTATTAATGCAAACAATACCGGCTTGATCAATTTTCCAATACCAGCAGAGGCAGGTTGTCAATCCACGAATTTTAATTCCTGAGGTACAGTAAGGTGCTCATAAATGCAACTGCTGTTGACAGAACTGTGTTGTTGTGGATTCGCAGACCGCACAGAAAACAAAGTGCTGATGTTAGCACATCTTTTTGTGTTTATCTATTTGTTGTCATGCCTACAAGACGAAACAAATTGCATTTTCCTCTTGCTCACAGAGGTGGGGCGACGTTTCTGCAAAAAGGCCTCATTTAAGACAATGAGAGCTTGTGGTGAAGGGATTCTCTGACTTCAGACCACGCCTGTGCGCTAATGGAATGCTTTACCCAAAAATAACAATTCTCTCATTATTATACACTCATGTTTTTCCAAACCCAGTATAATTAACTTTTTCTGTAAACACAAAAGGTGATTTTCTAAAGAAACGTTCTGAGACGTTTTTTTCCTTTTCACATAATGACATTTTTTTGCCTTTTTCAGCCTGACAGCCCCAGTCAACCGGCCAAAATATTCATATTTTATGTTCTCCAGAAGACAGGAGGTTTAAATGTTTCTGGTTTAAAACGTAATCAGGGCAAGTAATTGATGATTTTTGGGTGAACTCGTTTCTCAAACAGCGGGACGTCCAGGTTTTTCAGCAGAAATAGACGTTTTCATTGGGCGAAACCTGACTGCTGGGCCCAAGCAAGCAGAACGAGATAGTGGAGTAAATTATCACTCCAGAACAAGTTCCAGACATGTGTTGAGTGCAGCTCCAGAATGTGCTTACGTACTTCAGGCCATGAGACTTCAGTGTTCTGATCCAACTCTAATCCCTCAGAGCATTTAGCCAACCCTTGGAACACTAATAAACAACCAGAAGACACAATTTACTCTGGACCAGTGCTAAACAGTTCTAGTGAACCGGGTGAGGGATTGTTCATTGTGTATTTATTAAGCAGACATTGATTAAGAAGAAAAGTGAGGGAAATTGAATACCAGACCGCGGACTGGGCGTCAAACCTTTTCCATTGGCGCACACAAACCTGGAAATGCTGGTATTGGTGTAACATCAGCAAAATGAATGCAAGATGTGGTCTACAATACATATTATGATCTTTCAGCTGATTCTTACAGCGCATTTCCTGTTTCCAGTCCGACTGAAATCTCTGAGATAGAAATAGAAAGCAGAGGTCAATGGCTCCTCTGTGGCCCCAAACAGCAGAACTGCACTAAAGTTTTACATGCTGTGAAGACATGTGACTATTTATTACCCATGTAAACTGCAGATACCGAAGTGTTGCCAGGGTGTTGCTAGCACCAGGTGGTTGCTAGGGAATTACTAGGGGAGCGTTTTGTGCACGGAGACTAACTAGAAGCAGGTCTTGTCGATATTTTGGTCTATTGATAAAGCTCAGATCACTCACAAATGTTATTCTGAAGTTGAATAAATGTTACACAAAGTTAAAAAAAGTAAAAAAAAGTTACAGATCTAAGAAGTTTAAACAATGTGCCTCTAGCAAAGCAATAACATTACTGCAATTTCTAAAAAACTGTTTCAAACATAGAACATTCAAAACAATATTCATAGCGTTATTGTTACTAAATGGAAGCATTAGCAAAACATTCCTACAACCTGTAATTCTTAACTGAGCAACAGTGAGCACCAGCATTCATGAGAGAACTCGTACCTTTTCTGTCCATGTGGTTGGCCGTTGAGGAGGGCGAGAAGCCTTCAGACTCACTGTTGGTATTCTCCCTAGAGACAGAAGAGCTCTTGTGTTTGAGGCATTTTGGGGCATCCAAGGATTTTAGCTTCTTGGCGTGTTTGGTGCCTTTGTAGTGGGCCAGGGCCTGGCTCTGAAAAACACAGAACGGGCCAACCCATGCAGTGGGCCAACCCAGACCAGGTGTTAGCAAAATCAGACAGCAGGGCAAAAGAGCTATGAACAATCTGCTGGAACCCAGACTGCAATGTGGCACATCAAACCTCAGAACGGCACCCATCTGTACGAATGAGGATACGAATGACAAGAAGCCTTTCAGATCTGCCCAAGTCCATCTTCAATGCGGCCTGCTATAATAAACCCTCATTGTGAGCAAGCCTGGGACACAGCCTCTGTTTTAGTCTTTGGCACTGTTTCAAAAACTAGCTGTCTAAAGCTGTCTAAACAAGCAGCATTATTCCATGCTTCCTGCACAAAAGCTAATTTCACAATGAGAAAAAATAATTTTCTTATGCTTATAATAATTTTCTTAAGTACTTTGTCTTTTTTCCAGTAAAAATATACAAACATCCATTAAAAACGTATTTTAAACCTCAAAAGTTTTTCCTGTTTTTTGTTTCGGAATTGGAATTCTTAAACTGTAAACACAAATGTCCAATTTATGTATGTGAAATAAATTTAACATCTAGAAAATATCTTACATAGATATTCTTAAATAAAAGTTTGAGAAATAAAACTGTATATTTTAACCAAACCATACCTGTATATAGTTACTATAGTAACGATGACAGCATCAATGCCAAGAAACATTTCCATATAATATCTGAGAGTTGCTGTCAATGTGGGGCGAGAGGACAAAAAACTAAAGACTTAAAAACTGCCTGTCTGAACGTAGCCTTGAAAGGCAGCTGTCATTGGTAGACAGCATTACAGCTTGCTAAGTTTTAAAACCCAGCCTCACTCGCAGAGTAATGGTTTGAAATAAAGAGTTTGACAAAGACAAAGATCCTCTCGTTCGGCCTTCAGTACGTGAGGTCATTATCCATTTGACACCCCACCACACATAAAACTGCAGCTCATCGTGGGCAGAAACAAATCTTTAATATCCACAGGCACAATGCAGGAAGGTTCCAGCGCTGTTCACCTCAGACTGGATTTATTATGGGTCTTTTGGACCGGGTCCTACGCGACGTCTTTCGGGTGCCCTTGTTTACCTCAGTGCTGCCATGCAGACGTCTATCTGACATTGCGAGTGGTGTGGAGGACACTACTAAGAGTTGAACGCTTCTCTGAATGAATAATACAGCCACTGCCTCACTGCTTAAAGACTGGCCAAAACCATGTTAAACAACACAGAAACCCAGATGCTAACAACCACGTTTCTAAGCTAACTTCATGACACAACTGTTAGCAGAAGCTCAAGGCTGTTATTAAATGTCTTGTATTGCAAAAACATTACCCCATACTCAAAATCTGTCCTCTGAATTTAACCCAACTAGTAAGTGCACATTAGACACACACTGTGTGAACTGGAGGGGTGGTTGGAGACACTGCGACACCCGGGGGCAGTTGGAGGTGTCTGCTTCAAAAACACCTTGGTTACTTACTGCTGGCATTGGAGAATCAAACCGCTAACCTTCAGGTTGCAAGCCTGACCTTTTAACCACTAAACCACAACCAAAAAATGACTAGTAATTTTTTAAGTAATTTAAAAATAACAAAACATTATCCATCAGCTTCTTATATACTTTCTGATCAATAAGGTTTTTTTTTTGTTTGATACCTAGCAATGGCCTGTGATGTTACAGCAGCTTCTATAACATTTCATTACATTCTATAAGCAATTTTGTAAAAACAAGGTCAGATGATCTTTTATGTAATGCAATAAATCCACGACAGTTCCGCCCCTTTGATAAATCGCATTTGTAGAAGCAGCGGTGCGGGACATGTACTATAATCATATAGATTTATATTACTGGGGTTTGTAAGTAACACCTCATTTGAGCGGGATATTGTCACCAAAATGGCTTCAACACGGAGATAAATGGGCTGTTGCTCGACATCTTCCTGTCGTCCAATCAGAGGGCGGAAAGCGGTGACACAGATAAATGTCACATGTAATCTATGCCGCAATCAAGCATTCATTAGAGGCATAACATGGAAGAGCTGTCGGCGTGATGGGCGAGAGCTGACGCCCGAGTGGGAAGGAAGTGGGTTTTGTTCGGAGGGGCTGTAACTAAGATGGGCACCTACAATGGGAGTCACTTAGATGATGGTTTCCATCAATCAACTGATGAGCAAATTCCAGCCGCAGCCACCGTGTTTGGCAGCCAAAAGGAAAATCACTTCAAGAAACTAACAAGGTTTCTCTCCCTCTTGCCATTATATACAGTATTTATAATTCATACGCCCAGAAGAATCCATAACCAAGCGTCTCACATTCAAATAGACCCGCAGCGCTATGACAGCCAAATGTCCTTTTCAAAAGTAGCCAGAACTGGACCTGACTGTAACTCCACCAAAGTCATTTCATTTATAAAAAATGAGCAGCATAAAAAATTTCCCATAATTCCAGAGCTCAGACTGGAACTGGAGCACGAGCGACCAATGATAATGAGTTTCGCCCGTGATTAGAATGCATAACCTCTCCCAGACCCTCTCTGTGATTGGCTACTGGACACCTGCGGGTAACGCGATTGGTCAATTCATTCTGAAGTCACACTACTGACTGATGCCTATATTGAGCTGTGATTATTGTTTGATGGGTTTCCGTCGCGAGGATAACACAGCTTAATATCTGACGGTGACAGCATAAATAGATATTCTAATAGAGAGGATACGTGAAAAGCTGTTGTTAAATAATCCTATTTGGATTAAATAGCTGTGATGAGAGCGAATCACGCTGGTGGTTCTTCTGATCTGAGGATGAGGAGAGAGATGAAGGACGGAAATTAATACGGATTCCCCTGGCCACTGAAAGCAAACCTCAATGACTCTGATGTTATACAGCACAATGAACAACAAAAAACACAATGCTAAAAGCAACTAACAATATAATAATAGAACTGAACACAACAGAAATTTTGGCATACTTTTCAGCCTCTGTTTAATATGTGATGTATATATTGTTTAAGATACTAAACTATACAGTCAATAAAAACTGCATTAAAATCATAAAAATGTATTTAAAATTGTTGTTTTTTTACTGCCAAAAAAGATAAGAAAAATGTGTTGAATATTTAATATATATGCAGTGCAGAGATGCTCTGAATGCTAAATTCTCCAGCACTCACCTGTGAGTTAAACCTCAGCTGACACACGCTACAGGACACAGACTTCCTTTTAGAAGAAGCAGGAACACCAAACGTGTGACGCAAAACTGCTTTCTGAACGGGGTCCATCTGAGAACGAGACAAAACGGAAAAACGCTTTTATTTCCCTCATTCACAACAGCCGACTGATGATTTTCAACCCTGTTTCCCCCTCAGAGTGACCCGATGAAACGCTGCCCTCGGGGGGTGTGACCACAGACAGCCAGCGAGACGCCGGAACCGATGAGTTTCACACATACGCTCTTCAATCAGAACACAGATTACGGACTCTGTTCTCATGAGAAGCCCAATCAACATCATGCACTCAGAAGTTCTGATCCACAACAGCTTCCATGTGCATTTAGTCATCAGACGGCGACAAATCAGACAGACTTTTTCTGTTGTTTCCTGCAGCACACAGACAGATTAAAGAGTTCACCCGTGTTTAAATTTTGCCATCAAATGCTCACAGCCAGCTAACGGAGAATGTTCTCAGAATGTTGCTTAATGTTCTGACAAAGTTCTCTCAACGTTTTTAGCCGTTTGCAATACATTTGCAATAATACCATGTAAACTATATGTTCTATACAGTTTATAATTTTCATATAAAGTGTTTTTTCTTTCATATGTAAAGCTGTTTGCAACAATGTAACATATACAAATATATACATATACATACACATGTATAATATATATATATACATACACATGTATAATATATATATATATATATATATATATATATATATAAGCCAAACCAATGGTGTTGGCCAAACCCATTTTTCTTTCACATGCTTTCTGCACCCAGCGTCACTCAAGCTCCTAAATCAATTTGCATTCATTCATTTGGCAGACACATTTATCCAGAGTGACTTACTGTGATTCAAGGTTATACATGTGTTCTCTGGGAACAAACCCACAACCACTGTTCTGCTAGCACAACTTTCTACTAACTGAGCTACAGGAAAACGGTTTCAAACCCAACAAATTTTGGTCTAAATAAAACATCAGACACTATTTTTCTATTGGGCAAAATCAGTCCAATCACCTGCAATAGGTTCCGGTCTGATGTTAATTTTGTACCCGTCCGTGTCCGATTGGTACCACGTGTGAACGCCTTTAAATTGAGCATAAAAATGACTGGAAATGTTCTGAAAATGTTACATAATATAATTGAGGCATAAATCTTAAGCACAGCTTAAAAAGGAGATGACATTAAAACAGCAGGATATGGCTCAGTTTCTTCCAGAATATTCAGTTGATAATGCTGCAAAAATAACTCATAATAAGCATCGTTTTTTTCTCAAGTTAAACAAGTAATGATTTTTATGCATAAACAATAAGGTAAAAATAAAACATACTTATTTCCTCTAAAAACGACGTTTTTATTTTACACAGTTGCGCTCACCAAGTAAATTTGATCTTGTTTGAAGGGGTTTGAAATTGGGTTTGTCTACAAATCTGAAACAATGTTTTGCAGTGCGGTGAGAGTTTGGAGGAGAGCAGATTAAACAGGGTGGGTGGGAAAAAACACACAAGAGTGAAAACTGAGATAAACCATCTGTGCACCATCAGAACCTCACACATGTTGGGCTGGGTTCAGTAAACCATGTTCTTTACTGCAATAACACACCACAGCATACGTAGAGCTGTATATACGGAATGCTCTCTCTGAAAACACAGAATATCGTCTCTGAAAACACGGAATATCCTTTCTTAAATCAGCCTCCTGCTGGCAGCTGACAGAGTTAAGTTGTTTTCTAACACGTAGCATCTTCATACAACGCAAACATGCCAGTCTGTGATCATGAACCTCCTGCGGCGCAGACAGCTCACCTCCTCTTCCTCCTCACGAGACGCCGGCTCTCATTCATCCAAACGCAGCGTTTACAGATCCGGCACGTCAGAGAGCAACGACCTGCCGCAGCGACAACACATCCTGTCAACGTGAGTCAGCGGAGCAGACATTTACAGAGCATCATTCATAAACATACTTACAGATATTCCACTGTAAACTACACCAAACAATGTTTAAAAATATCTGGGGGTTCAGACTATAAAAATGAAACCTCTTTGTTTTGATTATTGTCTTACGGATGCGTTGTTTTTTGAAGGCCGCGCCGTTTGAGGAAGCTGCCCCGGTGGAAAAACAGCGCTGCAAATTTATACTGTAAAAACACGGTGAGGAAAAATAACGGCGCATTTTGAAGCCGCACCATTGCCAGCCACGCTTAGCATTAACTAAAGTGGGATAAATGACCTGTCAAAAGCAATAGCAGCCCTTATGTTTTTCCCAATTACACGCCTACACGCGTGAATCAGAATCTGTGAGCCTATTGATTTTAACTGGCCGAATTTGCAATTCAGATTGGAAAGAGGAGGGCAGCACAGGCCAGCGTGATGAACAGCGATCGCCAGCGTGTTGATAAACACGCGTAACGTTAGCCCACCGCGAGTGGGTTCGCAGCGCTAGCAGAGCAACGGTGGGCATGTGAATCATCTACCCACGAGACTCTGATACAACCCAAACATATCGGCGGGACACATATTAAATATTGAACTGCTTATCTGACTAATGGCAGACATAAAGATGAGTTATGGCGTTGCACGGGGGCTGTGGAGAAAGAGAATTGAAATTAAATGAGATATATAAATATAAATCCTGGCTCTCGCGGTGGAACATTAGCAGAAGTCTCTGAAAATAAAGCAGAACAATGTCTAGAGACTCCAGATATCGTTTTTCCTGAAGTAGTTTTTTCCCTGTTAACAATGTCAGCTAGCAAGAACGTTTTCCCAACATTTACATTTACATACAAGTAACAAAATCATTAAAAATATTATTTTTAGGTCCCATTTTTTAAAACATTACACCAATAACTTAAGAATTTAAACAACTTAATTCATTTTAAAACATTTAAAACATTCTATTAACCTTACAGCATTAGCCATTAGTACATTAGCCAACGTTCAGAGAATATTCCCTGGCGGCTGGGCTATGGCTAGCATCCTCTCTAGAATTGGTGAACATCCAATACCTCACAGGCTGATTGATTAGCAAGGAACAGCAATTCATGCTAAGCTTGTAGACGTTGACTCTCAGTTTGAGGCCGTAACAAAGCATAAAATCTGAGACACGATGCAACAGAGAAAGACATCCGACACGTTTACAAAGACCAACAATTACAAATCAATTAAAATAAAACTCAAGCACTCCATTCTTCAAAATGACTGAAATGAACATCACTAATCTGACAGTGTACAGGGTGACCAGTGAAAACAAGAGCCCTACAGGAGAAATGACACGGCCTTCTGCACTGGGAGGAACACTCGCTGACAAATGCAACACACAGCAAAGGCTGATGGGTAAACAGCCATCACAGCAGCGGGGTCTATTGAAACGTTTGTGCCCCCACACACAGACACAAAACGGTGCCCTGAATAGAACCAGGCCTGCTGAACTGGCTGCTGAACCAAACCTATTCATACCCACTGAATGAAAGCCTCACTTTTCAGTTGGTGGCTGCGTCTGCTTAGCCGTGATACCAGACGTGTTGTTTAAGTCTGTTGACCAGCGCTGGAGAAACTACAGGGAAACTGGGGCTTGCAAAAAACTAAACCACTTAAAATTTTAAAAGCGTTAAACTACAGACAGGTTTAGAGATGCCCTTAGCAACACCCTAACATCCACCCCAAACACACAAACATCACTGTAGAGAAGTTTGCACAGACAAGCACCGCACACACTCACTGTGTATATGTACACAGTGTATAAATCTGCTTATTTATTGTCTGATACTTAAGTCTGATAACAGTCAGGCAGTAAAGAAAATCATGTTTGACTACTGTGTTGATATTATGACCACTTGTATGAATAAAATACTGAATATGTCAGTTTCACAGGTTAGTTGCATCAAATCTTTTCAGGCACTAGTAACAAACAAATAACTTATTCATAAGCTGAAGAGCAACGGCGCTGGTGACCCCTGTCTTACCAACAATTTCAGGTCATAAGAACTATTCCATTAAGTAACAAAAATGCTCAAAATGTTATTTTGAAAGTTCTAGGAATGTTCAAAATGTTTTAGATGTAACTTTTTTTGCTAGGTTATAAAAAAATTATTCAAACTTTTGACTTTTACATGTTATGTAACTTTTTTACTGTTCCACTAACAACTTACGAACAAAGTTTTTGACACTTAATATATAATGGTTAAAACATTCTCTACTAACATTACTGCAATGCAATACCTTTGTTAACTTTGAGAGAACTCAGAGAACATTACTCATTGTTTTGAGAACATTCTCTGTTAGCCGGGTCACCTGCAGGTCAGAGCAGGGTTTGATGTTAGATCAATCACACACTCTTCCGCTCGTGAGCTACTAACCTCAGCAGAAAAACACATAACGCTCGCATTTTCAAACTCCTGAACAGTGCAGAACTGATGCTATAATCCTACGAGGTGAACTGGGCTGTTTTCATAATTTCTTGCCTGAGGTCGAGTCTCCTGAAGCGGTTTATGCGAGTCACGCAAAACTCTTGCCCACTCAGATCCATCTCCATTCTGGTTCATAAGTGGGCTGTTTCACCGAACACACGTACCATAATCACGGATTGTATAACAAAAACCTCCCACACTGCAGCTTTCATGCATTCCCAAATTATTACTAAACGTTTAGTTGATTTAGACTCTTGAAACAACTACTAAAAGCATTGAAGCAAAGTAAACTACAACGAAGCTAAAACATAACGCAAAAGATCAGTCAGTCAGTCATTATGTCAAAATTGCAAGCGTGAAAAGTCAACAGTTAAGTATTAAAACCAATCGTTTGACCACAGAACGCTGGAATCGACCAATCAGAATCAAGGTTTGCGAGTTGTGTTCATGAAATTGTTTAGTATATTTAATGTCCTGTCTGAAAAAGACAAAGAGATGAACTCATCAACTTTATCTGCATTTTTGCTACCCAAGTTTAGTTCCAAGGCGCTATTAAAATATGTTAGTTTTTAAGCATTAATTTATGCAAGTCTCAAGACATAGCAGGATCGTAACATAAGTCTAATGACAGTCTTTAAACGCATTAATGTAACTGCTGTATTTACACTGCTGCATAATTTTATATCACCAGTAAAATCATTGTAAAACAGTGGGGTCACAAAGTCTGCAGTGACATCACTACAGAAAATACTTCTCTTCACATTTTTCTCCTTTAATTTAACCGTCTTCCATTTCCAGTAATTTTATCAGCCTAACAATCGCGGCTAAACGTGTTCATGCATTTATAATGGCCTGATTTGGTACGGTCCCCCTCAAATTTAAAGACATCATGGACTCCAGCTGGCGTGAGCTACAAGTTTGTGCAAAACTTGATTATCCACATTAACCAGCATGAATTAGACGTGTTCCAAAGCATTCATAAATGCTTATATGATTACACACTCATTATTTATAAGTCTTAATGATTCTCACATTAACTATGAAGCCCTTCATTTCTAGTTTTCGTTGTGAATCCCAGAAACTCACACTTTTGAAGACTGTATTCCGAGTCTTCAATAGTCTAACGGTTACTAGTTTTGTCCTGCCACTTTCCCAGAATTCCCCTGGAACTCCATTTGCAGTGAAGAATCGCTCCTGTTCGCTCAACTGTTCCTTAAGGAGATTGGCTGGAATTTCAAAACGTGATCTATGACATGAAACGTGTTCATTCATCTTCTGATGGCTGATGTCAACACGACAATAAACCATTTTAAAATACAACCCACTGCTTTTAAACGACACAAACATAAAACAACACATTAAAAACTCACACACACACACAACACAGCAAAACAGTATAGCACAAAAAACACGAAAGTTCAACACAAAACATCACACTGCACACACATCACCACAATTCATCACAATAACACACAACAATACAAAACACATCACACGCAACACAGCCAAACACTATAGCACAATAAACACGAAAGCTCATCGCAACACAAAACATCACAATGCACACACATCACCACAATTCATCACAATAACACACCACAATACAAAGTATCAAAACACAACAACAACTATAAACACCACAAACCAATCATCACAAAATTCACATTTCACCACAGTAACGCAACACATCACAATTACAACCCATCACACACATAAAAAACGACAACAGAAAAGTCAAAAAACTTCATTTGACCCTCAAGCAAAGACGTGTTCTGGCAATATCTCATGTAGTCGTTCATGTAAAGCAGAGAGGGGCTGTGATTGGGGTGAGCACATTACAGCGGTGAGAGTTAACCCTCTGCAAAGGCAAGCGTGGCTTCAGGCGATCGTTTCAAACAGTCTCGTGCTTTTTAAACTCACGTCAACATCATAAATCTCAGCGAGACGTTTGAAGACTTGGGTAAAGTTCTCCAGAGAGACTGTGTGTCTTTCATTACTCGCAGACTCTCTGTGCTGCAGGTGCAAAACTCTAGCGGTACAACACAGATGTCTTGACTTTACCAGCGGAGCGCTGTGCCAACATTGTGCTGATCATCTACACAACATCTTCATGAGTCGAGGTCCACCAGCCATCAGGCAAATATGAGCATAAATTGTTTTGCCTTCATCTGGTAACTTCAGCAAAACACATGATTTATATTAACTGTCACGATAACAATCTGAACCGTACTGAACCCGGTTTTACAGAGATCCACATGTTTCTGGTCCTACATCCTTCTTGGTTCTAGAACATCTTAATGACTCAGGAACATCTGGCTCTATGCAAAACAAGATAATCTGATTCTCATCAAGTCACATAAATATCAACCATGGTTTAACTACATAACAAAACTAAAAAAAACATGGTTGCTATAGTTAGACCATGTTAATCACAAATGAACCATAGTTTTGCTATAGCAGTCATAGTTTAACCATATTTGTGGTAGTAAAACTGGTTATACAAATGGTAATCAATAAACCAGTAAACTAAACTTTTACTATAATAAAACCATGGTTCATTTTTATGAGTTACGTGCCAGATTTACGAACATCTAAGAGGAAATCTCTCACAAACATCCTTTCATAGGTCACATAAAAGTGATTGTGTAACGTTTTAGACATTTAAAACTTTTGCCTTCCCATTTAAAATGCAAAAAAGTCTAAAAATAAAAGTATACTGCATGCACTACAAATCCACTCCACTCAACAGCCCGACCGTTTGCGCATAACGTGTCAATATCGCATCAGTAAATTCATGCTGCAAACCGTCAATTGAAATCTATTGTGAAACGACACTGAACGACGACTTGGTCATTAGCTGGGTGTCACCAAAAGTGCTGAACGTATTACTCACGCATTAAATGCAATAATACAAACCAGTCAAACTCTTCAAAAGCCCCACGTTTATGGAAAACAACGTTCACTGCAGAATATAACCCAATTTGAAAGACATTTCAATTTAGCTAAAGGCCCTCCAGGCTGAGATGCATTCTAGAATTTTCCAAACAACTGCATCTCGACAGCAAGAATTGTTTTAATAAAGTGCAATATATTACATGCTGAACAGCTGCACAGGCAAACTGGAACAAAACATGGCTGCGCATTCCTGCTTCTGCTCCGGGGTATTATCAGTGATATTCTGCAGGGACGGGCCGCTGGCAGATCACCAGGGAACAGCGCAGGGCGGAAACTGCAAACTGCCAGTTGGACGTGTCTGTTTACTGGCCCAAAACAAAGAACGAAAAAGACACAAACTCCACCTAGATCTCACGAACTCTCTTTTTATCTCACCACCTCACACCAACACAACAAAGACAAACAAACGTCGCCCGGGCGAGCTTGTTCTGTAAACAGGTCGCCCTGCATCCGGCGAAGAGACCAAGGACAGGCGCTGCGAGTTGAGAACCATGTGTCACTCCTAGCTTTCCACTCGAGAGCAATTTTCCACGAAACAGTTCAGGGGGAAATCAATAGCTTACGATGGCGGCTTCTCTACAGGGGAAATAGAGTTCGTATTGTTTCTCCGAGACAAATGTGGGCTTCGGGGGAGATAAATGGTATTTTCAGGGGTGGAAGAAAAGCTTTAACTGAAAACTGTTCTGCCTCATTTATTCACTCGTCTCTTTCTCAGACACACCTTGAGTTTTTGCCATCCTTTACCCGGAGACTTTAAAGAAACGGCTCAACTAAATTTACACTTTTCTCATCATGTAACAAACGCAAAATATATTGTAGGAGGTTTACATTTCTGTGGAAGACGCAAGACCAGATTCACCCACTGTGATTGGATGTCCTACTTGCCTGTCAAACTAGGCATTTGCATATCTCCATAACTCCATGTTTGTTGAGGAGGCGTGGCTTTGGAGATCGCTCTGAGGGGAGGGTGGGACCTGATGCATTCAAAATGTTCGCCTCCCTGAAATTGCCATGCCTAAATTTTATAAATAAAAACATTTTTACATACACTTAATCAGTCTTCCAAGTTTGAGGTCCATTATTTGCACTCTATAATTATCAAGAGAGAAGGAAACAATGAATAAAAAAGCGTGACAGAAAAATAAACGAGCCCGTCTAGAACCCTGTCTGAAATGACCCGTGAGAACCCTGATGTTCTTGTGTGTCCCACTGGCACAATAAAACATTACTTGTCTGTTTTTCACTGGACCTGCATCAGAAACCGGTTGATTTACTCTGATTCCGAATCCACTGAAGACTCACGGCCTTCAAAAACTCTTCTCTGCCATTTCATAATTCTTATATCAGCCCAGACCTTTGTGTGAGCTGAGACAAACTGCAAGACAAAATCTAGTACCCTCATCCTATTATAAACACATCCCAGAGAGTCATAAATACGTCTGAATGCAACGGACACAATGCCAAACACCTTTTACTGTCCCAGCCAATCGGAATGTATTTGATTTGATCTCGACCAATGAGATTTGACTGTGGACCAGCACTGATGTGGGCATTGGTGTTCTCATAAAAGCTTTACCTGTGTAACAGATTTCTACGCATGCAGCACTTGGAAAAAACTGCCCGCATCATTCCAGCAGTGTAAAATTGCTGCTAACATATATTGGTTTGGAAAATCCCTGCTGTCAAATTCTATAAGATTCTTCTGCTTTTACGATTTAGAACCAGCAAATGTTTAACATTCCTCTGAGAGCTACAGATCTGACTTCTGACTTCAATTTCTTCAGAGCAAATGCACACACACACACACACATTTCTTTTATGCACAGCTAGTTATAAACAATATAACTTAACCCTAACCCACATTCTAACACTTTCTGCATAACTTATGATGACTTGAGTACTTAAACTGCCCCCCATACTGTATACGGTTGAAAAGGAAAACCCACACACACACACAAAAACCTCGCAAACACACACAGCAAAACACTCTCATCCATCTGGAGGAGCAGAGAATTTGACATATAAAACTTTGGGACTAGTTAACACTGGTGTTTCCTGCTGTTTATAAACAATAACTAATACCATAACCAACCGTTTTACCGTAGCTACACTGGTTATCTCTGCATGGTGCAAACAACTAACACAAACCGATGAAACATTTACCTTGTTTACACTGTAAATACTGTACGCTTGCATTTTTAGCATGACACGGTGACGGATCTCAGATCAGCACATCTGTACTTCAGTCTTTGAGTTGATTCATTGAGAGTTGAATCACATCAGACGACTGCCTTAATAAAACAAAAACCTCATGTGATTGATTTGTTAATGGAACAACATTTCAGAAGTTTAAATCACATCTAACTCTATTAAACAAACTATCAAAAAACATAATTATGAATACATAACTATGAAATGATTCAGACAAATATATGAACTAATATGAACTATGAACAAATGTATGAAAGCAATGCAAAAATATACTTATTTAAAAAATAAATGTAACTGTGTTTTATGTGGAATAACAAAACTCCCAAAATGAAAAAGCACCACCCTTTTCCTAGAACTTGCCCAAATTAACTGCTGGCGTTGTATCAATCAGTTTCCTGGCATGTCACACGTTTTTAAATCAAATGTCAGTTTTGTATGAAAGAAAATAACACAGTGGCACAATTATGTTTTTGACTGATTTTAAACGTTTAAACACTTCAGTCAAGTTGAGCTAAAGTTGAACAGAGTTTGCAGTCAATAAGAGGAATGTCATCAAAAACTGTTGAATTTTGGAACTTTTTATTTTGTGGCTCTCAGCAACTCGTCTGAAATGTATGTTTTTGCCGTAACCCTGCAGATTCAGCAGCGGCGTTTCTGAATATCAGAACGGGAAACGCTGGCGGGCAAAATGCCGTTGCATAAGTGCCACATGCAGCACAGGTGTGCCGGGAGCACAGAATGAGATGCATCGATGCATTTACAAAACTGATCAAACTCAAAATCAAGAGAGAGAGAGAGAGAGGGAAAGAGAGGGAGAGAGATAGAGGGAGAGAGAGATAGAGGAAGTGAAAGAGAAGAACAGATAGAAAGAGAGTGAGAGAGACAGTGAGAGAGAGAGAGAGAGAGAGAGAGAATTACTGTGAGTTAATCTAGTATCAGATTTCTGGCTCCCGAGGATTCCCAATGCCTAACTCATTATTGAAGGAAAAGTCTGTTAAATACAGATTAGAGACCCAGAGCCAATGTCAGTCTGGCCACCATCACTGCCTCTCCTCCAGCCCATATCAAGTGTGTGTGTGTGTGTGTG
>JBAJNP010010598.1:0-16162 GCA_036877545.1 Yasuhikotakia modesta
CCTCACATGTTTAGAGCAAACACAAGTAAACGTTATACCCTCACATGTTTAGAGCAAACACAAGTAAACATGTTATACCCTCACATGTTTAGAGCAAACACAAACATAGTGTAAACATGCTTTTTGGTACATTGTTTGAGCATCCATATCAGCCCAGCACAGCAACATTAGCTCAACTATAGCGAGCTGAAAATGTGTTTATTTGACAATTTTGCAGTTGTGTTTGATGAAGCATCAGTACAAAGGTTCAGCTGTGAGACTACTCTGTGGAACTACCTCTCCAGCAGGGAATGTTCTCTGAACATTGGCTAATGTTCTCTAAAAGTTCTCTTAATATTTACATTTGGCAGATGCTTAAAAACAACTTATCAGTACATGTGTTCTTCTGGAAATTATACTCTACCAAGTTTTGTAAAAAAAAAACTGGACATTTTGAATATTCTTTTACCTTTTTGACCTAAAGTTGTTAGCTGGGTATAATCTTATAAAGTGATTTATAGCTCAAATTCTCTTTCCATCGATGGCAGTCTCTTAATGCAAACAAAAATATAATTTCCACAATCAACAACCTGAGTCTCTCTCTCTCTCAACAGTTGAGCTCTGTCTCCCTCATGTTTATATACACAAAACACACACACTTTGTAATAATTGTTGTATCAGGGATGAACACAAGTGGCCTGTCGCAGTTAAACACCAGCTTGTATCAGGTGTGAGTGCCACACTAATAAAGAGCAGGAGCAATGAAATGCATTCACCTGTGCTTTTACATTCATTACATCTGACCACTAGATGTCTCTAATAAAAGTTACAATAAACTATATCACATGATTACAGAAAAACTTGAGTAAACAACACACAGCAGGCTGTGATGTGCTGATTCGTTTAAAGCACATACACTCCAGATCCACTCCAACTGGTCAGTGTTACAGATGAGGCTAACTGAAGATAAAAAACATGTCCAATGATAACTTTTGTTATTTTGTCTGTAGACATAGCAGATGAACGCAGTTATTTAGTTCAGTTATTTGCTGGGCTTTGCTCACATTAAATCAGGCTGGTGTGAACAGAGTTGAAGAGAAGTTGTTGCAGTGATGTCACTCTCATTGGGCACAGTGTCCAGATTAATGAGTACAGTTATGTGTATATAATGAGTATAAGTTATGTACTGCAGACAAAACATCAGAAATGTTAGCAGAGGTGAGATTACACTGCAGTGTTTGTACATTTTGTATGGGGTCAAAACAGAAGATAAGCCTCACGCCTAAGACCTCTGTGTCACAACAAGAAATATGTGTGCTGCAGAAAGAAATAAGATGCCCACATCCATCTTGTATCTTCGGAAATATCAAAGAAGCAAAACCATCACATTACCTTCTGTTTTCCTGTATCTGCTCTTCACAACACTGTGATAACACATGAAATATGATAAAAATGTAAGAACTTCTTATCAGAAGCATGTGGGCACTTTAGAAACCCATTAAGACAGTTGTGTCAGCTTGTTGTGCACAGATTGCTGTCTGTAGTTTTATATGAAAGCTCTCCAAAGACGCTTTTGCACACATTGTCATTTCTCCTCACCCTGAGGTGCAGCACTCAGAGCTTCTGCATGCAGGGATATTCCAGTTCTGTGTCTGTGGGCTTACAACTCTCCCAAACTCTCTGTAGATCTTTCCCCGGTTTAAAATGAGCACTCTGTTACAGAGACCACTCATGCTGGGATTTCATGACTACATACTGCTGTCAGAATGTCCTGCAAATGAGTCTCAGGCACACTGAAGGTGTTCTCTGATGTCATATGGTATTTGTTTAAAGTTGCTAGCAACTAACATTTGTTTAACCGCACTGGTTGATGAGTAGGTAAGTAGTTAGTCCAGGACAGGTTTGAATTTACACAGTAAATGTAATGGGTTTTTGACTGCTGTTGTTGAAAGTGTTTTGGACATAAGTTCTACCTGTATTAGCATTGTACACACACATCTAAAAGCGTCTCACAACATGTGAGACCTGTGTAAAATTCTCTCAGAGTTTTCAAAATATTCTTGCATTCGTATAACCTAGAGGGAATGTAAGTACAATGTCTTAAAAACTGGATGGTTTAAATGTGGATGTTTTGAACTTTCAAATAAACATTTTAATGAAATAAAAATGTTTTAATGGAAACATTAGGGAAACTTTCTTACAGTTTAAAACTGTTAGTTTGTATTGACAGAGCTGTAATAAACTGACACTCACTGCAGTATCTGAGAACAAAAAACACACCAACAATAAAGTCAAGTTTCTCAGTTGATCAATGACTTAAAATCTTTTTTTTATATATTTTTTTAAAATAAATGCTGACATCAAGGTCAGGCCTCCACAGGCAGATAAGATTTCTGACTTACAGCTGAGCTGAGAAATGCCGTACCTTTGTGGTGTACAGATAGAAAGCCATGATTTACAGCAAGAAAAGCGCAGGAATCAAAACAAGACAAACCAGAGACAAGATCTTGGTGTAGGTGTTGTGCAACCTGACACTCATTTTAAATCCTAAAGTGTATCTTTATCAAAACATCTCAGCAGCGATAATGTGGATCATTGGAAGGAACGCACAGAAGGGCCTGTAACTCTCTGGATTGACTGAGAAGATAAAAATCTGAACTTTACAGTGTTGTGATGGTCACAAAATTAGCTTTATGGTCTGCAGGCAACAATCCCACCCTTAACAGCTTCATCAGGTCAACAGGTAGAAGATCTCTCACATCCCTGATAGCAGCTTACAGCATCAGGTTTATCGTGACTCATGAGATAAGAATTTGTCTGTTTGCGTTCAGGTATTTGGCCACAGCTGTTATATGTGGCATGATGGGCTTTAGACTGATAGTATGTTGTCCCTTCATAATGGTGCAGAATTATCCCAGCTAACAGGGAATGTTACCAAATAAAAAAAATTATAAAAACATTAGTAACATTAGTAGATCATTTTGTCAATATAATATGTCATCGGCCAACATGCTAAAAATGTGAATTCTGAATATATTTAGGTAAGGTTTTAGGGGTTCCTATAAGAAACAGCACAGGAGCTGTACTGTAATATGAAATATAGTTAGGTGGATGTGGGCAAGCAGCTGCAAGCCTGGTAGCGAGTAAGCTCAACCTCCCAGCTTCAGGTGTATGGCCCTGTAGGCAGCAGGCATGTACGAATAAGCTGTGGCCAACCGCTAACAACAGTTAGGACATCTGGCAAAAAGTGAAGCACTGCAGGGTCCACATCCAACTGCAGTAGTTTTCCCAACCCACAGCTTTACAGATCTCTGCTAGTGAAGCACCACTAGCCAAAGCCTGTAGGCACCCACTGCTGACCTCCATAGCAGACAAAGAGCTGTTTAAAGTGTTTGACAGCACTCTACGCATTCCAAGTATACTTGTAAAGCATGCATCAGAACCAACACAGACAGGGCTGGGTCTTCCTCCCTTTTGAAGAATGCTTACAAGTTCATCACCTGGTCCCAAAACTGATAGAAACCTTAGGCACACATCCCGGCTGGGGTCTCAGTATCGTTTGGGAATACATGGGCTCAAACTCCAGGCAGTCACTGTTGACAAGGAGTGCTCCCTGACCCCCTTGATAGATTTAAATGGCACTACGAATTCAGCAACAAGAGGCACCTGTTGACTGGGGGTGAATGTACATTTGAGAAGACCCTGAAGCCAACTATGTGCCAGGGCACCTGTGCCAAAAGGAGCCTTTGTCAGGGAGAACCAAAGGGGGCAATTGGTGGACTCAAACAGGTCTCCCTGTGATTTCCAAATATCTCACCTAAATCAGTTGGGCTGTGTGAGGGTGGAGTCCCCACTCTCCACTGACTGTGGTCTGATGGCCAGTCACAGTTCAGATGGCCCAAAATACTGTGAAGAACGAGCTGTGACATGCACCAAGTTGTCTGTTTGGACTAACACATGCTTGCCCTGGATCAACAATAAAAATCTTTGCAGAGCAAGTAAAACTGCCAGCAGCTCCAGACAGTCATTAAAACATGAATTGGTGTCACTACTACACCACCATCATGGTGTGAAGGGCAGAGGTGGCTTGCCCCACAGCATTATAAACCCTCGCCTCTGAGGATGAGGTAAACTTACAGGCCTTGGAAAGAAACCTTGGTCTGTTTCTTGAGGAGGCAGGGTTTTGCAGGCCAGATGCAAGACACAAATCTACGAAGCCCTGGGGCAGTTTTTCATGTTTCAGACTCCATGATTTTGTGAGCTTGTCATGTCCCACTGGGAAGAAAGGCACTGGGCCAGGGCGAAGCTTCGAATCGCACCCTGAGCACAGGAACAAAACATCAAGCTTTGAGCGTTCCACTCCAACCTAATAGTCGCACCCCCAACTCCCAAGAGGATATGTCTAGTGTCACTAAATGATGCTGAGGGAGTGACAGAAAGCAAAGTTTTCAGAATCGAACACAAAATCTTTTCCCACCCTTTTCTGCTTGTGTTCTTTAACTGAAAGGAGTGTGACCATTGGATCCACCTGGGATGAAATGTCATTTTTAAAAAACATTTTTCTGTTTCTTTTATTTTTTTTAATCATATCTTCACTTTATGCTTTTGTTTTTTTAAAGCTGCAGTTTGAGGTTTATGTAAATCAAGGAAGACTTTAGCACCACTGTTGGTCCACTAGTTCTAGACAGACAGCTCCTCTAGCCAATAAGTCAAAGAGGGGGTTGAGGTCATGCTGCTGATGACCACTGGTTCAGCTGAAGATGAAGACAGTTACAGGTAATTGAACTACAAGAATTACATTTTTCTGTGCTGTGAAAATGACCCCACATGCAGATTTCTTTGTGTCTCTTGTTTTAGCATCCAGAATTATGCAGATCAGTTAATGCCATAAACACGCCCATAAAAACTGAGATCGCTTGCAGGTTGTGATGTATGTACAGTGCTGTGTACAGTACAGGTCATCTTATAAACAGGCAATAACTTTAATACAACATCTATCTAGAAACCTGCAATTAATACATTTATTCATTTGTCAGACGCTTTTATCCAATGTGACTTACAGTGAAGGTTGTTTCCTGGGATCAAACCTACAACAACAGTTGAGCTACAGGAATTCTAGAAAGTGACAGGAATTCCACTTTTTGACTCTTTTTGACTTATTTTTTGAGCGAGAGATAAATTATTAAGGTATTTTACTCAAATTTATTTTGAATAGCATGTAGAAGAATATAACATGCACAACATAGCATACTATTTAAATCGTTATTGTTAAAAATGCCTACTGTTAATTTCCTTACTGTTAATGTTCCTTTTTAAAACAGTAGACAACAGTAGACAATATACCATATATACTAAGTATTTAATGAGTATCAAAGCAAACAGTCAGTTGGAATCAACATCATTAAAACCAATAAGGAAAGTTTTTTGCTGTCATATAACAAGAAAGCCACAAAGCAGGAAATGACATCACAAAAAGGTCACAGTGTCAAAACAGTGTCAAAGTCAGTAAGTGTCTTCAAAAATGTCATTGTTTGACACTATGGCACAGCAACAGTCTATTTTATATATTCACCAGAAATAAGACAGGCGGTAGTTTGCAATTGAGTTGAGAAATGCTTATACCAGCAGCTGTCTGAAACATGCTGGTTTCTCCTCACATGCACGTTGATGTCCAGAGAAAGATGGAGACATGAGCAGAAAGGCAGATTGGATGCGGCTGCCCTGTCTAGAGTGAAACTCAAACAAGCCCCAGTGTAAGCAGAGTTGTGATGAGAACACTGTTGAGACCTTCAGTCAAAACTGCAGCTGTGGGTAACAGTTTAGCACTGGCTCTCTCTGCACTGCCTGTTCCACTTTTTATTTCCCATGAGCCTTCTCTCGTAACACCCCACCCCCTCCGGTCAGTGCTTGTAAGAGTCGCATTACCTGCGCTGTAATGCGCTCAGGGCTGCCCTGCTTCCTCACAACACTTCTCTGAGCTTTTCCAGGCAAGACTGTGGCCATAATGCACTGGAACACATGGAAACCAGACATAAACACACAGGCACCTGATCTGTTTGGAAGTGTTTGGTTCAGAGCTTTAGTCTAACAACACAAGCTTGCAACCTCCAAACATCCAGAAACATGAACTCAGATGCGGGCTGGCAGTGGTGAGTGGTGAGTGTCCTCTCCAGCGTCTGCTCTTCATTAAAACATTTCTCTCCACCCTCTGTCTCGTTCTGTAACGTATTATAGAGAAGAGAAAAACAACACACTGACCTTTAAATAAACCTGCAGGCAAAACAAAACGACATGTAAAGAACCTCCCTCATTGAAAACAGATCTTATCTTTTTATTCTGTATTTAGGGGAATAGTTCAACCACCAAAAAATCATTATTGATTAACAAAGATTCCTGCAGATAATGAAAATAACTGGATAGCACCTTTTTAAAGGAACATTCAATGTAAGGTTGAATTTGTGTTGAACTTTATGATGTGTTTTTACCTTAACATTTCTGCACACGCTTAACACGTGATGTTTTTACTGCGTCAGGAGCACTACATCACACCAGCAGCACATACAACACAACTTACATTTCAAAGCAGTTTCAAAACTATTCCTCACTGCTTTGAGTTTTTCTTGTGTCAAAAATTTCACATTTGTTTCATATTTGGCCTGTTCTCTAAACACACAGAACATCTGCCGGTGTCCCTGCAGAGTAGCTGGGCTAATCTTTGTTTTCAGCTAGATAGCTGACTGACTGTATAGTCAGTCTAACACAAAATGATGGAGAGAAACACCTAAAAACTAAAGAAATGTCACTGTGCCAGTAGTTTAATTAGTTTAATTCAAATGCATTTTAGTTCCTAAATAGTTCCTAGAAATAGTAAGGAATCTAAGGAATACTTCAATAAAGATAAAATTGCGCTCTAACCGTAGCAGGTGAGTAGATCTTTGAAAACTGCAACAATAGGACCAAATAATAATAATAGGTCTGCAGGCCTTATTTTCTTCAGACTAAAAATCTATTTTTTATTATTCATAACAATAGTTCACAAATATAAACATCTTGCTTTTATGTGATTGCAAACCTGTTTGCTGTAATCTGATCATGTGAGTAAAAACATAACGTTTATAATTATCATGCAAAAAAAACAATACAGCAACATTACTGACGCGCACAACATTCTCATGCATGTTAAAACAATGAAACATTTTCATTGAAAAAAATATGCACACAAGTCATACAGACGTTCATGACACATTTATGAGGGTATTTTGGTCCTTTTGAAGTTTGACATTCATATCAACTATCACTATCCTTTCATTTACTATTTTTGTGCTGTTCTTCCACATGTTTCGACAGCAGTAATATAGCATTCCTGTTTAAAAGGCATGCGGGTGAGAAAACTCATTTAAAACATTGGACATCATCTAATACTCAGTTATGAAAGCACCTGTTGTGTTATTTTATCTGTTTTCCTTTATCATGTAACCTTAGCAGAAGCTGAAAGCAGCCGAGTGGCGGCCCACCAGACACATCAAAACACCCCCTTAGTCTTAAGCCACATCACGGCTCGGACCGGAACCCTTTAACCTCCCCATCAAAGACCAGGCTGCCCACAGAGACTTAGCTGGGCCCAGGAGTCACAGGAGACAAAGGGAGCAATTAAGAGATAAAGATCGCTCAGAGATATGACATTTCATCCCGGGTGGATCCAATGGTCACACTCCTTTCAGTTAAAGAACACCAGCAGAAAAGGGTGGGAACTGCCCCCCTTCACGATTTCTCTGTTTGCTTCTCCTATTGCTAACTGTTTAAACATCTATCCAAACACAAGAAGACGCGACGTGGTGATATCGACTCGAGTGTGCGATAGACTGACATCCACTGAGTAGTACAGCTGGTTTACTTCATTTCATTGTCATCAAACATCATTTCAAAATCAAAGGAATGAGAATAAATGACATTCTATTGTGGATTAATTGCCCTGAGATCACATGACAGATCTTGTTTCACATCTGTGCTTTCCAACAGCAGGTACAAAAGACTGTCTCATTTAACTCTGTCTGTCTGAAGACACACATTAACAGAGTTGTCCTGATCAGATTTAAACTGGGCCTAAATTTTCTATCGGCTAAAAAGAAAATAAAACATCTTCCACTTTCTAATGTCTGAAACACAAACTGAGATCTGTTTAACAATCTAAATGCAGCTCATATTACACACCACCAGTATATGGTGGTCACTTCATGGTCACATATACGTAACCAAGAGGGAACTCGACACTGTGGCTGGTTTGGTGCTATGGGGAATGCGACACCAACTGCGCCATGCCGAGGAGAGTGACTGTCATCTGTGTTAAAGCACAATCATTGGCATAACCCACACTCACACACTGCTGGTGACATAGGATCCTCTGCCCAAATGCAAGAGCCTGTAAATGTTACACTAAACACTCTAAAGTGTTTATTGAGACTCTGCACCAACAGGTCACCAATGGAGCGGAGATCCTCCATAGTGAGGGTGCTGAACATTTGAGGAAAGCTGCCAGGAAGAGGCTTCAACACTAAAGCGTTGCCCTTTTGACCAAGCTCTAGATAATGACCAGGTTAGTGCATCTCAACGCCACCTAAACGCAGAGCCCTGCTGAAAGGTACAGCACATTAATATCCTGTGTCTGACACTGGATTCGCCGCTGCTCTAAAGAGGGCCGTCATAGCAAAAAGAAGAGTACTACTCCTGAGGAGTTCCACCCCCTGGAACTAACGCCCTCGTTTGCCTTTCTAAAGGTGTTAAGGGGACAGCGCTTTGTGTCATGCCTAACAACAGCCTTCAACTACCACTTCACAACATAGCCTATTTCACTTTACTACTACATCAGAAACAATCAGGGATCTGACCTTCATCTGCACTTTACATAAGTCATGAGCCTCATCAGACAAACCTGAGCCTGTGACCTCACAGAAACACAACAACAGAAATGTTGAGCTCAGTCTACTGACTGACAGCAGCTTTAAACCAAAACTTCAACCAATCAAAAGGCTCTTCTAGTTTAGTTTTTTACAATGTTTACAAGTGTACAAAGAATTTTTATTTCTATTTATTATTCTATCTATTTATTACTGTAATTATCTCTCTGCAAAGATTAATGTACTTAACTGGACAAATATATAATTACTATGGACCAATCGTTTCCAGTACCTTATAGCTCAGATTAAAAACTACTTCCATAATTAAGAAAAGTAGCTATGGTAACATTTATGTAAAACTAGATGAGAAACTTTATGTTAGCTTGAGAAATCCTGGCCTGTGAGTAAAAACAGATGGCTTTTGTAAGCAATACGAGAAAAGTACTTTTGTAAAGTTTCATTTATTGATTTTAAACGTTTAAAAGTTGACATATAGAGTTAAAATTAACCATCTTTATTTATTTCTCCAGGAAACCTTCAGTTACAAATGAAGGAGACGTGAGGGAGCGTTTGGGTATTTTAATGTGTCTTTAATAAACGTGTCTTGATGTTTTGGGAGTGCTGCGGGTGTTTGTGGGTTTGTTGAGTGATGTGAAGATCATGATCTTCATGCAGGAAGGCTGCTTTTGATCTGATCACCATCACTGAAGCCCTAAATCCCTCATTCCTGCTGATCTGACAGAGTCTGTGTCTGATGTTCCTCAGAGAGCTGCAGTCTTCACCTCCAGGCTCTGATAATCTGACTACAGGTTTGCACGTCAAGCGTTTTGCTTTTTTGCTTTTAGATATTGAGCTTGTTTTAAACAGTAATCACAGCAAACTGTTCATTTTTTGAAAACCTTGTTTATCTAACTGCTGTAACCTTCAAATGATCACTTCTTCTGTCGCAGAAAGAAATCACATTTGTCTTGTGTCAGTGGCAGTATTACAACAACACAGAGTGCAGTGACACTCAGTTGTTTATAATATTATGTTTCAGTTGTTTCATACATTACTCACTTTAAACACAACTCATGCCATTTCCTTCATAACATGTTTTGTCCTTCAAAATATGATCCATGTTCTTGTGCTTAATACTGGTTGTCCATAAACACTTTGTTTCTGTCAAAAAACCCACAATGTTTGTTTTTCATGTACCAGGGTTGAATTGTTTAGCATGATAATATAAGATAATATAGTGTGAACAACATGAATCAGTGATGAAGACTAAGAAACAAAAAGACAAATTCTGCCTTTTAGAAATTATGTAGACAATAATATTAATAATGTATTAATAATATATCATGAGGACAACTTTCTGAGAATAGTTGAACAATATTTCAGAGCTAGAAATGGAAAAACAGTACGATACATTTGAATTATTTAAAACTTTATGAAACAGTGATTTCCTTGTAAGGTCTTAATAAAAAAACATGTTATTCAGTTTGGCACTGACCGAAGGTGAGATTTCAGTTCCAGTAAGATGCAGAGCTTCTATGACATGTTAATGTGTGTTTGTATGTTTGGGCATCGACATTTCCTCCATTCACGCTTTAACAAACAGTGAAGGACGCCGGGGCCGCGATGGCGCGCAGCTGAGAGCGCTTCCGCTGGTATTGTGGTGCAGGGTGGGCAGTGAATGGGAGTGATTTACAGTCTGTTAGGCGTCTACAGACGCAGACAACGCGGTCTCACCTTTGTGCTCGCGGCGCGTCTCCAGGTCTGCAGAAGTGTTAACTTTCAACAGGGCGTCGCGTCGCATTTGTATGAATGCGGAGACTGCGCCTGCATGACGCTTTACTGCGACGCGTCAATAACCTGCCGTCGATACTGAAACCGGTGTATCTGAGAAGTTGTGCAGATGTCCTGCACCCTCTCCAAACATCTGCTGTGCGCTTCTGTAGAGGCAACAGCCAGAGATAACGCGACGGATGAAGGGCTCGCTGGCCATAACTTCTGTCTCTGTACTCGACCAGCTTCCGTCTCGTGTTTATATGTTATAATAACCTTCACTTCTGCACATTTACATTTGATCAGTATTGACAGCTTTAGTGATCTGTCAGCTTTGGAAAGCATTTTTTTCATTGTGAGCACACACCAAACTCTGTCACCCTGTACTGTAACAGAGGGGTCTGGGGTGTTACTGCGCTCAGTTGGGTTGATAATAAAGTGGTGATTTATGGTGAAACACACAGTATTTTGAATCGTTTGCTGAAAACATGTTTTTCAGTTAGACGACCTGAGATTCACCCACAACAGACCGTTTATTATAACATACTGTAATATTCACCTGTACATTGTTTCTTTTTACATTTGTTACATTATCATTAGAAATAAGCTTCTTTACTGTAAGGTCTATGTATAATCATTTTGTCTGTGTTATTTATTAGATTTTAGTTTTTGAGTTTGCAACAGTGTTGCATTTGCTCTCTTTTTAAAAGAGGTGTTGAGTCGCTCTGTCCTGCTGGCATGAACACAGATCACAAACACGTCTCTTCACTTGTTTTTGTTGTTGTAGAATGAGACTGACACTTCCACACTGTTGTCTTTTTTGTTGGTTTACTGTTTCAATTGTTCTTTCATTTGAAAGTGGCTTTGGATAAAAACGTCGGCTAAATGTAAATGTGATGTAAACGTCTCTTCAAAACTGGCTAAAGGCTATAAAGTGTATCTAGGAAACACCATTTTGTTGACTGTATAAGACATTGATATCTCTGTACACAACCTTTATTGTTCTTAGTGTTTTGAAAAGTTCTATAATCTATTGTGCAATTAACATTATTTTGTGAAAACATTATTATGGGAGTTATTTGGGGAACATGTAAATCTCATGCTATACACTGAACAAAAATGACCCTTAACACACGTCTAATTCTTCAAAGCAATAACTACAGTTAGAATTTCACACAGTGCTGTGTTTGAAGTACACAAACAACTCGTCTCTCTTCTGAGCAAACGGGGGCCTGTATTCCTGTGCACTGCATTAAACAAATAAATACTACTAGTAAATAAACATTTGAGTCTTTTTTTCTAATTGTCTTATAGAGAAACCCTTGCAGTCTGATACACATTATGATGACATGTACAGCTGAACTCCATAAAAAAAACCTTTTAATTATATATATACAGTATATATATATATAATTATTTTGTCAAAATATATGATGGTATGGTCACGAAGACAAACACACATGGTGACAGTTATAAATAAGTGTCCAAGTTCATTATTTTAGTGTAAATTGTTATCGACAGCCACAACCTTCTACCACCATCTCCTGATAGTTCTTCAGGACCACCCTGTCCGTCTCATCTAGGTACAGCATTGATATTGCACTGAGCTCTGTGGGAACGCAGCAGGCTTTGGGAATATTGGTGTTTACGGAGTTAACCAGTGTCTGTACGATAGCATGATTGGTGGAGTTCAGATGGTCGGCCAGAGGAAAGGGGCAGTCCCCTTGGCAGTAAAACGCCTGGTACCCTGGCGGCGCCACGATCCAGTCGTTCCAACCCACGTCGCTGAAGTCGACATAGAGTGCGTGTCGTCGGCAGTTGCGACTGCGTTTTCGACCCCTTTGCTTTGGGCTGCGTTTAGCCCTGCGCGTCAACGGGTGACTTTTTCCATCATGACCGAAAGTGACCAGCAGGGGGCGGAGCTGGTCCCAGTCTTCATCTGTAACTGGCTGCAATGATCGGCTTATTCGCACGTGGCATCCCTGGTGTTGGGGTGTTTGGTTTAGGTGCAGAACCTCCACAGCGAGGCCATGGTTGGAGCTGCTGTCGTGGGTCCAGCGCAGTACGGCCGGACTCACATCAAAACTCTCCCACCTGGACGCATTGCGGTGCACCAGCCGGGTGTCCAGGAGCTGAGTGATGAGCTGGCCGGCCCGTGGAGGCTTCAACACCTCATAAATGTTTATTCGATGGAGACCCTCACCTTCTTTGTGTTGGGAACTTGAGCTTGCATCATCTATTTGTTGCCTGTAGAGACGCAGCTCTGCGCTGGAGATCAGCTCTTCCTCAGGGATGCTGCTAAGATTGAAGAGGAAGCGCAGCGGAGTCCCCCATGACCCTTCTGCCTGAAGCTCCTCCATGCTCTCTGGAGAGGAGGAAGACAAACAGATCAGGACACTGAGACCCCTTCAAGTCATTAATGTGTGATAATGGCCCAAAATCTTTTAGGGAAACTCACTGTAGTACACATCACAGTTACCTGCAATAGTAATGCATTAGTAAAATGCTAGTAAAAAGTATAACAAACAAGCAGTGTTAAATAATCACCCATGTGTTTCTTTGAGATAACAGATTACTATGTGGCTGTAAACAATTATTATTGTGGCAAACAAGTTAACATGTCATACTGGTTTTTGTAGAAGTTAACCTACAAATGCCTTACTAGCAGTTGTCTCTGCATATTAAACCAAGAAATAAGGTGGCATTTAGGAATATAAAATGACAAGAATATGACAAAATGATCTTAATCTGTAAAGAGTTATCTTTAAAAAAAGATAACTGTAAATCTTTAAAAGAATAACTCACGTAAATGGCTTCTAATTTATCAATTGGGTTACAGGGTTTCAGTGTCAATGCTTTGACATATTTAGATAACATATTTAGCTTATTACCTTGATACCGAACATATTTTTCCTAAGGCTTATGTGAATTCTGTTTGCCTAACAGGACACACTGTTGAAAGTAGGAGTTTATTAAGAAGTCTTACAGAAAAACCCACACAAGCAACGGACAAACACTAAGCTACTTTTAATGGGGGCTTGATTTGACAGCTCAAAAACATTTCAAAACTTCCAAAACCTTTAAAGGATTCATAGCTTCTGTCTACATCTGATCTTACCCTCGTGGTGGAATCCTCTCACTGTATTGGCTCGGCTCGCAGACCTTTCAGGATAATCAAAGCTGACATGGTGGCCTCCAGCCTCTTCAGCCTCCCCTGACTGCAGACGATACAAGTCAAGCAGATACTGAGGCACAACTGTTGAGTTACTGGGTCGTGGTCTCCTCTGCAAGCCAAACATCTGCAGCAGTGTGGCTTCAAAGTCCAACAGCAGTTCATGGCTCTGACCCAGATGATGAGTTGACACCTTCTTATTCCCCTTCTCAGGTATCAGACTAGCAAAGCTGCTCTCTCCCAGTAAGACTTGGCAAAATAAAATGACCATCAGCATTCGATTACCAGGAATCATGATGTCTCTGGTGGAGAAGATTAAAAAGCATAAAAACAGTAAGACTTCAAGAATCCTCCAACACATATGAAATTGGATGGGTCCACTTTGTTGGTCCACTTACCGACAAAAAGTGAAGCATGGGAAAACTGTCCATGTTGGTTGAGAGCTGATCCAGATTGTGTTCCTCAGGTAAACGTCACGTGTTCCTGGAAGGCTGTTTAAGACCCCCACCAAGATCCTTTTCCTAAAAAACAGTCATTTGAGGTCTTGAATGTGTGTTTCATCTCCTGAACAAACAATGCAGCAAAAACACAGTACATGTCATGTGAGAGTATAGTCACAGAGCAGAAAGCTGTCAAACAATCACCTCTGCTCATTTAAAAGACTTTAAACTGACATAAAAATAAAGGTTCGATTCTTCACAAAAATGTTCTCAAACGTCCTCTTTTAATAATGCTCAGCAATTGCAGGTCCCACCTAAACATTAACATTTCCCCACACTCTAGAGCCTGTTTTGACAGTATACTGTTAACTTATTCTATCACACTGTAAACTGTGAACACATTCCTAACAAAGGAGATGTTTGTATTCACTGCAATGTCACAAACCCATAACAAGTCTTAATAATGGATCTTCAGCCATTAATGTAAGCGTGAGGAGGAAATGCTGCGGTGATAACAATCACAAACTCTTGTGAAAGAACTCCACAAACATTCACAGCGGAACCTAGTCTAGTTTTACTGGAGTAACTCCAACCATTACAGCAGATATGATGCATATTAACAAAAACATGATGTGTGTGTGTGTGGTCATGAATGTTGAGGTGTTTCTCTATGTGGTCTGTCTCAACATAATGAAGCAACAGTTGAAAGGATTGAAAGGGTGCTGGATTGAAAGGATTAGTCGTGTGCAGTTTGTGTTCTGGCTCTTAGCTCTATTTTAAAGAGGTTTACTTAAGTGGAGACGTCATCATAGGAAGTTCATGGGGATTTTTAGTTTTGTATTATAGTGATTGCAACAGTGAAAGTATGTCTAACTGTACGACTCAACAATGCCAAAACACATGAACCAAACAAACAACTGCTTTCTTTAGACCACCTACTCTTGTTTAAAAGCCTTCAAATACTGCCCAAATATTTACAAGATCTCCATGCGATGTGTTTGAGGATGAAATTCAACGCATGTGAACTTGACTTTAATTCAGCAGAATGAGTTAAAGCTCTACAGCACTGCAGAATGAGGTTCAACACGCACACTCCTTATGTACTGACCGCCTAGCGCTAGCAATTCACTTCTGCCATGTTTTGTCAGATATCTGTGGCCTAAAAACATAATCTTTACAAATTGGAAACTGATAAGGTTACAGAATGTACTACATATCAAACTATGCAATGTTTACTTTAAACATTAATATCAGGACTTGTGTTTCTTTATGTCAGTAATTACTTCAGAGAGCCTTTCAGACAGTTCATATGGCACAATGCAAGTCTTAAAAACATTTGTACAGGTCAAATGTTCTTTGCAGAACAATTTTATCTTTGCAGAACAATTTCCAGAACTAGTTCACACTTTAGCTGTGTGGGTGTTTGAAAAGGGTACATTTAACAGCACTTGTATGTTCCTCTGTTGAAACTAGTTTTAGATGGGAAAAACCTTCTAAAGGTCAAAACAGTGATATGATGCCTATATGCTATCAGTATATCAATAATACAATAAAAATGTTGACAGATAGCTACCACCAGTGTCCTGGGATGAACGAGACAAGACATAAGACATGAAACAAAATATCAGAAAGCTTCTTACAGGACCCATTATTATTATTATTATTATTATTATTAT
Source organism: Yasuhikotakia modesta (assembly GCA_036877545.1). Lineage (NCBI taxonomy): Eukaryota > Metazoa > Chordata > Actinopteri > Cypriniformes > Botiidae > Yasuhikotakia > Yasuhikotakia modesta. The sequence goes on from JBAJNP010010598.1 coordinate 15,932, forward strand.
TATTATTATTATATGAGTAAGCAGGGGTGGCGACAGTAAATGAACAGAAACGATCAGGCTTCAAATCTCCAGCGTATCATGAGCAGCAACACGACACGATGTATGTATTAAATCTATCACATGAACAGTGTCTGTAAGTCACTGTAATGTGTCGCGTCTGTAGAGGTGTAGATAGGTTTGCCCGTTACCACGGGAGCTTCTCATCCGTCGCGTCAGTCGCGTCTCAGTTTA
>JBAJNP010010599.1:0-16161 GCA_036877545.1 Yasuhikotakia modesta
ATCTTCTCACTGGATCTTTTCACTGGACCATCTCACTCGTGTTGCCTGAAGCTCGTCTAAATGCAGCTTGACTCGTGTTTGACCTCTGGAAACTCACTTGTGTTACAGCAGCTCAGTAAGTCTTTGAATTAAATTCAAGACACTTGAGTAAAATCCTGGACTCTGCGTTACCTCCTTAACTTCATCAGACCATATTCTGGCCTGACTGCTCTCGATGGACGCTGAACTTCCATGTTTTTCCATATGAAGGCCTCTTATCCTGCTCCAGATCCATAAATGTGTGAATTATATAATAAAATAGACTATTATCCATTGTTACACTATATTCAAGTTTTACGGAGCTTGTGAGAAGATATTTTACAATATTACTATTGCCTGCAGTTATTGCAGGACACTTGAATGGTCTAATTTGTCAGCAGTAATACTGTTGTTGCCGCTGTTATAGATTTTGACATTTGCTTGTTTACACCTGGAGACAGCTGAATAAAGAAAAAAACATCACATAGGCTATAATGTACCTCAGGGTTTCTTTTGGGGTCACTGAGAAATGGCAATTGGCTCGTTAAGTTGTGCAAGTTGTCAGTTCGTTCCTTTACTAGTAAATCCAGTCCAGGTTTTTGGTACATACACACGATAAAAACCCCTTCAGCAAATGTACCCATTCAGATTCAGTGCCGATCAGTATTGTGCCATTATATTGATTATTATGGTGTATTTTGCATGTATTATTCATTTATTCTTAACTGTCCATCAGAATCAATTAATGACACATTTGTGAACTTAAAACGAGTCACAAGTGTTTTATTTGACAGCCAGTAGATGGCAGCAAAAGTCAAGTAAAAAGACAATAACGCATTTGACAGATAAACGTCGCCATTTAGATCCATTTGGCTGTAGGATGTTTTCAAATGTTAACATCGGAACCATTAGTGCTTGTTTATGCCATTGTGTAATAATGACAAAGTCTCTATTTACACACAGTTTGCATGTGAGACTTGACTTTAAAATCACACAGAGGTCCAGAACCAGCTGAGCTGTGTGATCCAGTCACAGTTCCCATTAACTGATAGGAGCTCTGACCCAATTCTGAATGGCTTCCATAATTTGTTATAGACAGTTCCTGTATATGATTTGACAGAGTTGCTGTGTGTTAGATTATTGATGCTAACTAACTGGAAATGTTCATATTTTTACTTTAACTTTGATCATTTTAAATGAATGTAAAAATAATTATTGATCTTTTTATCAACAGATCCAGTGGATTTAAGGTAAGCACGTTTTTGGTCACTTGCAATGGGTCCAAATGTTTATTGCACTATGGTGAACATGTTTCTGTTTTGCATGTTCATATCAAAACATGCATTTTAAATCAGCACATTTTAGTTCTTGCTGTGATGCCATTTCTTAGACGTTAGTGAGTTTTATAATAAGACATTCTTACAGGTTTTCATACATTCTTACAAAAAGACTAAAGGTTTTTCACAGCAAAGCCATAGAAGAGCCATTTTGGTTCCTCAAAGGTTCTTTAAAAAACTATATATGCTTTACCTTTCTTACCGTATGTCTGAAGAACCTTTTGTCACCTACACAGAATATGTTGAGGAAGCAGAAAGGTGTTATAAAATAATGTTATAAGTTCTAGATGGAACCATACAGCCAAATGGTTCCTCTACGTTATGGTGAAAGACCCTTTTCAGTGCAGTTTGCAGGGCGGGTCTAGTGTTGGAAACATCTCGACTCTTTTATATAAGGTGTCAGAGGCTCAGATGGAAGCGCATTTCTGCGAGGATAAGCCGTCGCGCAATAAATTGTGCATCAATCCCAGATCGCGGAGGATCGATGCTTAAAACAGCCAAGAGTTTGAAACCCATACAGGGAAAACATCGAAGAAATCACGCAAGGTGTCATGCGTGGATGCAAATACCCGCTCGTGCCAAAACCCGAGCGCGCGCGCGCAGGTTTAACGCGCTGCTATTTTTGGAGCGCCAGTGTTTCCAGGGGAAACCTAATGACGCAATGACGTCAATGCAGGTCAATAGCTGAGTGGAGGAATTGAGCGCTTCCGTTTCATTTTGCGGCATCTTGTGAAACATTGCGAACGTGTTTCACGCGCTACCCAGCGCGACGCCATCGTGCTCAACGCGCGCGGACGCTTCCCGGCACCCGCGCCAGTGCGTCTGTAGTAATGCGTGCGCGCCGGGAACGCGCGTGTTTTCTGCTGTAAGGTGGAATAATGGTGCCTGTAGGAGGACCTGGAATCACAGAGACTGTGATGGTCCAACCTCACCATCATCTGCTCCAGTGTCTTCCGAGAATCAGCCGCGTAAAGGTAAAACGTGTCACCATTTTGGTTTGTTGTAAAGCACAACTGGGGTCGATTCTGTATGTTTTGCACCTTTAATATTAGTTAAGATGGTAAAGTCGTGTTCGTTGTAAGCTGTTAGACGAATGCAATGCATGACAGAACAGCAGTGTAAAGTGGACTGAAGTGCACGTGATGGGAATGAGAACACGGCCACGTACACCAGCATGCATGTATGGTGATGCACAACGAGCTTCAAGTTTGTTTTACATTTGCTGCAAGACCCAAAGTCTGTTATTTTAATAATATAAAGCAAAGCGTGTTATATATTTTCCCTGCTGTTCTTTGCACTAATGTTTTTAATATTGTGCATCAGACCCCGATGAACGGATTGTGCACAAATGCGCTCAGAGCATCTGCGTGCTGAACCCTGGTTATTTTATCGCTGCCATTTAGTTACTATGTTACCAGTTACTATGTTACTAGTTACTGCATTCAGGTGGGCTTGCTGTGATGCGGGGCTTGTAAGATGTTTCCCTCTTTCATTTTGAATCGGGCGTTACCGAGCGGTCAGCACCGCGGACAGTTCCGCGACACGCCGCGCACAGACACGCCACTCCCCCCATCTAAACTTTCCGTATAGCTGCTGCTCTGATCGCACACCAGTGACTGTACACCTCACACAGACGCTGGTTTCTCAATGCCATTGAAATGATCAGGGATCAACAGACTTCAGATGAACATTAATGTCATTTAATCGTGAGGTTATAAAGAAACAGACTGTGACACACTTTCTCAGATCTCCTGTTTCTCATCACATTCATGTGACTTGTGCACAAAGCAGAAATCTAAAGCTGTCTACATATTTGCATATACATATATTATATATAGTGTTAGTATATTTAGTGTCATGTATATATATGCTATATACAGTGCGTCTATATGTACGATTATGGATACTATAGTGTGTTTATCATCCCTCTCACTTTATCTGTCAGCTGACTGTTTGGGCCTGATATACCAGAATTTGACATACACATTAATCCCACACAAGTTTTTTAAACCCAATTCCACCCATTTTTACCTTAATCTGCATTTTTCAGCATTTAATAATTGATATAATGTTTTAAAGAAGGACTTTTATATGAGCCCTTTAACTGAAGTCAACAAGTGGCCATCCTTTCACGTGACATAAGCACCATTAATACTGTGACAGGTTTACATGTGAAGCTGTTCAGTGATGGACGTCTGTGTAAATCAGAACCAACGCTCGACTTACAGCCAGATCTACCAGAATTTCTCTGCAGGTTCTAGTGGTTAGATGTCATTGGATCACTAACTAACTCTTAGGTTCAGTCATTAATAACTTTGATGTTATTTGGGAGTTTAATGTTATTTGTAGCATTTCTCATGCTAAACAAATGTGAATTTTAATTTCACAACCATTAGTGCACACATTGCACAGCATAAATTTTAGGCGAATGTTATAATTTTTCATTTGAATACAGATTTAGACAAACAAAAAGCAGACTTTGAAAGTTTCCCTATTTGAGGAGCATCAACAAATCACGTTTGAATTGTTTTAATGTATTGTGGAGAGACAGTGAGAATCGTCATAAACATGCAACTGGCTGCATCACGTTTCTGCATCTGTTACCTGAGAGAGAAACGATAGTGATGCAGGTGTGCACATACACACAGAGTCACATCAGTGCTGAAGAGCAAATAAAGTGAAAACATAATGCACTATAATTCTTTTAGAGAAGTACGATCTGTTTTCATGACGTACAAGGCAGTCGAGACTCTATAGACCAAGTTCCTCATCCTTTATGGCCTGTCCACTTTCTTAATCCACAAAGAAACTTTTCAAAACAAATTTTTAAGAGCAATATTATTACCATTTTCCAAACTGTAACATTGAATTTGTTTCTGTTGCTTGTCCACACTCTTCTAAAATCAGTTCTGCTCTGTTAGACCCAGACCTGCTTAGCTGAGGAAAGTGTTTGTGGATAAAGATGTTTAAATATCTTTTTATATAAATAACTCACAGTTTTATACATTCCTTATAGAATGACAGTTCTTGACCAGTCCGTCATGTCACATCAGTGTATTTATATGTATTTTTATTCATGATAAAATATAATGCACAACAGGAACTAGCAGTGCGTTGTAAAATTTTCTGTGAGAACATTATCTGTTACTTCTGATAATCCTGAAACGCAGGATTATCTGTACAAATACCTGTACCTGTGAAAATAATAAAAACAGAAAAATCATTTTAATACAGTACATTAGCGCATATTTTAGTCAGCTTAGCATGATTAAGACAAGAAAAAAACGTGTTTTACAGTAAGAATAGTATTGTGTATTACGGTAAGTTTGTACTGTGTTTTACAGTAAGTGCTGTACTGACTGTGTCTGTGCTTTGTGTGTTTCAGATAAACTGAAGACTGCTGAAATGTCTCACTCGTCTTCTACGGCTCTTTTTGCGGTCTGGGCTTGCTGTACCATAAGTTACTAGCCAGGAAGCCCTTACCCCAAAAAGTATCTGTGGGGGATCCTTACAGCCAGTGGAGGAAACTTTCTCTCTTTCTCTCTCTCTCTCAGTGCTCTGAGGTATTTAATATAACAGCTTTGCTTCAGAATTGCATTAGCTTACACAGTTCACATGATTTAATATTATTTAGTAATTGGTTGCCTACAGAAAAGCAGAAATGTTTGCCTTTAGTTTAGTAACTGCGTTTCTGCTGTAGGGTCAGTGTTGTTAACTGTTTGATAGAAATGATATTTTGTTGACAAAATCCTTAAAAATGTTTTACGTTTATCATTATTTTTCACATTTTAATTTATCATAGAAGCCACTTAACAGTCGTGTGTTATTACAATAATAGCCACATGGTGGTGCTGTTGTCTTAAATTTGTAGCAGTTTAATATTATAACTTACCTTATAACTTACAGTAGGTCATGCTGTAACATTTATTCATCTTCAGACAATATAATCATACTCAGCTTTGTAATACACAATGTCTTTGTGCTTGTCTACACATTGATGTGTGTGTAGTTTAGAGGGTTTGATTCCTGATAATGCTTCAGTTTCTGTTTTGATTTATAATCTAATTCACTCTGTATTAACCTTATTGATTATTGGATACTTAGTATTGCCCATCACCACAACAACGTCAATCAAAACCAAATTTGGCCAAAAATGCTATTTTTCTTATGAAGCCCAAATCAATGTTTACAACAATATTACCAGAGCAGAAACGTGAACATAAATGTTATAATGTGAAGGTTAACAAGAGCTGCTAAATGGCAGTTCAGATATAAGCTATTATTGATACAAATGAACAACATACACAGTAAAGTGTTTGGTGTAACGGCACATAATGTTTGTGTTACCATCTTCATTACGTTAATAAGTTTCACCTGTCGTAAGTTCAGAGCCAAGTTTAGAGCTAAACGGATGTAATTTCTTTTTTGTTTGTTTTTTGAATGTCACTTACGGTCAATATTTCACAACGGTTTAAATAAAGGATTTCCAGTAATCCAATCCAAGCTAATAAACACACGCAGTAAGCTGAAACCGAGGCATGACATGTGTTTAATATTTAGCATTTGTGTTTTGGAAGCTCGGTTACAGTATATTGTGCACATGGCCGTTCACTCAAACTTGCTTGATCAGCTACATGCAAAATGACTCACAGGACGTCTGAGAGCGCTGGACTGTGTTGTGTATTGTGCTACTTTCTAAAGCTTGGAAAGCAGCGTATGTTTACAATGAATGATGAATAACAGCAGTTGTGACCAAGCAGGTCAGATCGGATAGTGATGCATCTGATATTTGACACAGATGACACACATTTCTAAAGCTGATATTGTTTATTTGGAAGAATGCAAAGAGTTTCTGGAAAGTGAGATGAAAGCTCTCACTGACAACAGCTGTTTGTTTTTATGAATCTCTATTAAAACCCAATTGGTCATTGTGTGTGACCCTCACATCAAAGCAAAACATGTTTTGTTCCTTTAAAGCATGAGTCTGTCTCTCCAAACCCTGGTGGTGTGGTGTAGTGGCTAAAGATCTGGGATAGTAAGCAGAACTTAAAAGTTTGAGTCCTGATTGTGTTCTGTTGGGCTTTCAAAGCTGCAATTTGTTCTTTTGTATAAAAGAAAACAATGAAACGGTTACTGAACGACTACATGACAGATCAGTGCACAACTTAAAGTTTATAATAATGATTTTGTGCGTCTGGTCAGATTTCATGGCAAACGTTTGTTTGTAAACAAAATGATTTGGCTACAATATCACATGTGCGTTTGTAACTTCTTACAGCAGTTGTGTAGAATTTAAACTTGTCAAACATGTTAAGAAAATAACTCTGCAAATACCCTGTAATTTTATCTCTAAACAGAGATGGCAGTAGAGAGACAGACTGCAGCTTTACAGGCACACAGTCCTCCTAAGTGAACAGAAATCTAAACGGCTACATAAATGAAAGATACTGCAAATTGTGCAAATTGTTCATCATCATGGGCCATTTTGTGAGTTATTGTTTTTATAAAAGGCGATTAGTTTGACGTGAGTCTGAGCGACACATGAGAGTGTTTGTTTTTATGGGTGACTGCAGTGGTGACTAAAACGCATCATTTCCTATCGTCTGTGTGACGTAAAAACAACCTGAAACTCGGCAATGATGCAGACTGCAGAAATCACAGCAGACTCTCTGTTCTTAATATGGGTCCCTTGGGTCAATGTTGTTTATCTTAAGTCACATTTTTTCCCACTCTTTCTCACTTTCTTTGTCTCTCTGTCCTTCTCTCTCTCTCTTTCTTGTAACACTACATTATGCATGTCCTGTGAGTAGTTCTGAGAAGTGCTTGGTCAATCCTCAGACATGTTATGCTTTTCCAGAATCAACATTAGTGAGAGGGACCAAAGTCAGATTATCTTTTCACTTTCAGCCAGTGCTTGACTGTGATTTTACTGCCAGTCGTTGTGTCAATTAGTTGTGTGTCAATCAAAAAGAGAAGCGAGTTTTTGTTTGTTAGTATGGGTGACAGAAAACAGGTTCCAGTCGTGCGGCTGTATCAGGTTTTGACAATTACTGCACTATGCATTAAAAAACACCTTCTTGCTGGTCCAGTCTGATGTTTGTTCTGGTCTGGCTGGTGGATTAGCAACATTTGTTTGGTTTCTTAAGATGCTGGTTCACTCAGTAAATCTTACTGGTTATCCTAGTTAAGAACTAGTTAAATATGTATATTTGGGTTGATTTATGACATAGATTTTAACACTGTGTGTGAAGTTTGAATGCCACAGAATTCATAGCAGCATTCCTGAGTGCCTCTCGCTGTCTTTCTCAGGAGACCTAGAGAAAACTGCTGCTTCAGGAAAACACACACACACACCCTCAGAGCTGAGGAACTAGCACAAAATACAGGAATAGAAACATTCCCTCTGTGGCCCTGTTCCCTGATTCCCGTAAGTTTGGCTGCAAGCGAGGAATCAGGCAGTCGCTGGTGTCAGATTTAAAATAATACCAGTTTTCTGCAACGCAAAACAGACGTAGCTTAACATCTGGATAACTGCAGGCCTAATTTAAAAAGAAAAGAATAAACTGTTGAGTGTTATAAGCCGTGTTTTTACTGACACGTACGGCAGCTCATGTCATGGGGTTTCTTTATTCCTTTGAGCTGCTGGATGTAACGTTTGTTAAATAATTCATTCTGAGAGGAAATATTTCCCTGTGTCACATTTCCATACTTTACCGTTACATCATTTTGTCTTACATTCAAAATATTGGTAGCACATTACAATGAGGCTCCTTTTGTTAATATCAGTTTACAGGAACTAACAAGAAACAAAGGCATAGATTCATTTTAACATTTGTTCATCTCAACGTTAATTTATGTTCTTGTTGTTGTTGGTAGAGAGAGTTGCGAGTTGTGGGTTCGAATCCCAGGGAATTGCATGTGCTCATAAAATGTACGATAAGAGCGATTGCCTATTGCATCAATTTGAATATATTTTCAGCATTGTACTGACTAATATCAATAAAAATTAATGGATGCTGTAAAAATTGGCCCAAGTTAGCAGAAACCTCAGCTACATTTACTGTTAAATGATGTAATGTTACAAAATATCTTTTAAAAACAAATGCTATATTTTTTGTGAAGACAATGCAACTGATGTTTAGATGTTGTGGGTGGTCGCTAGAGTGCTGGTATGCGGTTGCTAAGGTTTTTAGCAGGTAATAGCTAGTCGCTAGGGTGGTCTGGGTGGTCTCCACAAGAACTCCACAATCTCCATCATATTCTGCTGTCTATGTCTTAAGCGCTTCTGTGGGTCTCTGAGGTTTTTATTTATCTGTTGTATTATCTGCCAGACAGTCCATTAGTTCTTAATGTGTGAGTAACAGTGTGTTTCTACAGCATTACAGTGTACATTAGTGTGTGTGTGTGTGTAGATGTGTGTGTGTGTGTGTGTAGATGTGTGTGTGTGTGTGTGTAGATGTGTATGAATGTGTGTTTGTGTGTGTGTGCGTATGTGTGCTCGTGCGTGTGTTTGTGTGTGTACATGTGTGTGTTTGTGTACATGTGTGTGTTTGTGTCTACCAGGTGAGGAAATACATGTGACATCCATTCTGTGTCACGTCTCTCTAATACAGACATAATATGACATTAGTTTGAACAAATTACAGGACTTGTGTGTTATCAGATGATCAGGATTGTTTGTATTGTGATGTACATGTTTGATGTATGTAATAAAAAGTTCATTGCGCACAACTGATGCTGTTTTTGTTCCACCAGCAACCACATCACACTTCATCACCTTCTCTAAACAAAAACACAGTAACATTTTAATTTCAGAATGTATTTTCTCTTTATACACGTGGTCTGTTCTTGTACGTTTTTACCTCAGGTGAGGATTGATCAGTCTGCAGCTGCGACACAAACATGGTGAACACAGGACAGCAAACAACTTCCTGACAGAAGACGCCGTGTGGGATCTGTCAGTACAGCAGCACTGACCAGCAACAACTGAGCTGTCCTGTGATTCACAACACAACAACAGAAAACTCAATACTTCCCAAAAACTACATCAACACACACACATATATACAAACATACACATATATATACAGATGTGTGTGTGTGTGTTTCTGTATATGAGTTATATATAATACAATATATTGAATATTATATAATATCAGTCTGTTCTGTACAGAATTACACAGTTGACCAGTTCTGATAAAAGCATTAGCAAAACTCTCACATTGCACAAACCCACTGATGTTTCCAAAGTTTGCTGTGACACCCACAGTGTTTGACCAGGTTTAATCGATAAGTGGGAATGCGTTCCAATTACTTTATTTGGCAGGTTCCCTAACAAGTGCGTTACCCAAGATAAGATTAGCTTTCTGTTTCTGTAGAAATCCGGAGTGAATTGTAACGTACACCGCTGTGATCATGTGATCTGTGTGCGATACGGTGACGCATATTTGCAGCACATGCGTGTGCGTGAGATGGGTTTGTGTTCGAGGGGCATGTGTGGGGGTGAGGGGGGGTCTGCTGTCCCCCTCATGCTGATCTGAACTGGAAGAATCAGGCGGGCAAGAAAAGTAGGTGATTCATACATGAGTCAACAACTGTCAGCTATATAAGGCTGAGCACTCATGGATCCTGGTCATGAGACGGTCTTCACATCTCAAAGGTAAGTGGCCTTTAGCTTCTACATCACACGCAGCTCAGACACTGCGTTCTGCTTTCCTGCTAATAATGAGGAATTTTATCACAATTCATGCTATTTAAACAGCCTTTAGGGAGCTAGTTTAAAATGATATTACAGGCAAACAGTTTAACGTGCCACATGGGACAGGAAGAGATTACAGAGTTAAGCAATCAGTGTTTATACAAGAGCAACGTGTTCTTTGGGGAATTCACCAGATTTTGAAAGCCAAACACGGACCGAACCGAGTTATTTAGATATTGGTAAATGTAGAGGTTTTATTAATCTGATGTTGCTGATGTCTGGCCTGTACACAGCCAAGTTTCCTGATGTGTGACTTGTAATGATTGTAATTTTTCTTGAGGAAAACACATTCTTAAAGTTTAATGTCATTGTGTTTTGCTATATTGCCTTTAATGGTTTGTGAGGCGTAAACTTTTTCAGATCTACAGAATAGAAATCAACAAAATGATAAAATATTGTTTCATACAATTATAGATTGAAAAACAAAGATTTACTGCATGTGATTCCTGTATATTTCATTCATTATGCAGCACATATTGCCTACAGTCGTTAAATGTAGTAAATGTTTTCACAGGTTTTGCTGCTGTTCTGTCCAACCCCCTGCACACAGGAAGAATGCATTTCCCGGCGCTGCTCTGCATGCTGAGCATAATTAGTGCGGCTCGCGCTACTCCTGTCCCTTCAGACAGCCTGAAAAACCTGGTCAAACTGCAGGCAGAGACCATCAGCTCCAGAATCCAGGAGCACAACGAGAAGGTATCACCTCCATAGCTCACCAGCAGAACTGGTGAAACTTCATGATGTGTGTCTGCAGAACATCTGAACCTGCTTCTGTAACTCCATTGCATCTCTCTTACAGCTCAAACTGTCTCCCAAGCTGCTCATCGGCGATCCTGACCTTTACCCCGAGGTTCCTGTCGATAAACCCATCCAAGGGCTGGGGTCCATCTTAGACACCCTCACCACCTTCCAAAAGGTTCTGCAGAGTCTTCCGAAGGGGCACGTGGGTCAGCTGTACAGTGACGTGTCCACGCTGCAGGGCTACCTGGAGGACAGGATGTCTTCCATGCGTTGCCCTCCCAGAAAGGCGGCCAATGACAAGTCTCTGGAGGCGTTCTTGAAAGCCAATGCCACCCACCACGTCACCGTGGGCCACATGGCTTTAGACAGACTCCAAAAGTTCATGCAACAGCTAATGCTGAACCTGGACCAGTTAAAAACCTGCTAAGTATCGCTCTCTCTTTGCCATTATTGTAGCATTATAGAAAACTATTTATTCTATTTATTTAAATCACTATATATTTATATACCAAATAAACATTTTGGCACGTTTTGATACAAATGAACAGATTTAAAAGTGATTTAAAAGTCCTAAGGCACTTCTCAGCTCTTAAAGAAAGACTGAGGGCTGAAAAAAAGACTTGCACAGTGAACATGAAGCGTCTTTCCATCGGTCTCTACGCAAGCAAAAGCGCTTGACAGTCTGTTACTTAAGCTCGAGTCGCATGATGACATCATCATGCTCAGTGATGTCACAGTCTTACCAGAAGAGCGTGTCATGAGTCTGCTGGGAGGATCAGATAACATCCACCTCCTACTGCAACACCAGCAGTAACAGACTTCAGATTTTCTTACACAGTATGAATCTATGCACTTTATTATAGCCTGTGAATACTGTAACTAGTTTTGTACTTTGTGACTATATTTTTGTGATGCCGTTTTCACAGTGTTACCAATAAAAATGTCTAACAATGACGTCTGCTAGTTATTGTAGCTCAGATTTTGAACATTATACAGACCTTCTGCAGTTTTTTGATAATTATGTTCATGTCTAATAGCAAATGTGAACTTCAAGCAGATGTTGTGAAAAACTCAACAATTGTGTTACTCTCTTGCTTTAATTATATTGTATTATGGATATGTGTTATAATCACTATTTGTCTATGAAACCTGACATATCCATAACAATTTAACACATCATTGCTCTTATATACATATATCAGGTGACTTAATAATCAAACAGCAAAAAGACCATCAGGTGTCTGTGACAGAGACATTTACAGCTTTGTTGAACAACATATACACTGACATAACAGCTACGTCTCATCTGCTGATAACTCTGTACACCTGTTTCACAGTTAAAAGTTAAATAATAACAGCAAAACACTCCAGGCAAACAGCCAACAGACACTGTTTAAAGACTCTCTGTGCCAAAGAAACAGAAAACCTGACACAACACTTGGCACAGATCTCTTAATAAAATACTAGGACTCTAATTTATGAACGCTAATATATCATATATATATATATATATATCTATGTATATCATATATATAATATATCATAATATATCAACTTTATAGCAAAACTATTCTGCTGAGATAAACAAAGAAAATCAAACGTTAAGAAACTGACAAGTGACATTTCATTTCGTTCTGAAAACTGAGGCAAAATTTTCCAGACAGTTTCAGAAGTTTTTGTACATTTTTCACTTAAACTGACTATTTGATCGTCCACCACAATCTTAGTATCTCAGTTGCCTGTAAGTTGTTTTATTGTTATTATTGGTCTACAGCTGTCAGTGTTTGTCTTGTGTTCCGGGTCTTTCTCTCTGTTGCTTTGGCATTCTGAAAAAAAACAAGTCATAAAAGTTTAAAAGCTCATTGTAACTCATTGTAAGACGTGCAAAGCAGCGTTAGGAAGTTTCTTTCTGTGGTGCATTTTACAATTAATAAACAATTTTCCTTTCTGAAAGAATGATTAAATATTTCAGGTGACATTTTATTTTAAAATACAAAAGACCTCTCACCTGTTCACAGCAGACAGCTCCCCTGTGTCCTGTTAGGATGAGTTTCTTAAGAAAGGTGGACGTTTCTCATTCCTGACAGACCCTTTCTTACTCTGTACAAGTTGTTTCTGTTGATCGTCTGAGGAAAAGTACAAATATTGTTGTACTGTAAAGCTCTGACTGATTACATTTTGTTGAGTGACTCAATGCAGGTTCTGGTTCTGTCTGTTGCACCTGATTTTGGGCCTGAGTGTAAAAGCATGTGTAGATCTTTCCACCGTTTCGGGTTTCCTCTCGTCCTGCAGTTGTGTTTTAGCTCTGGTTTGCTCATAACTGCTGTACTGCCTGTGATTCCCTTCTGCTGTTTGTCATTATTACCCATAATTCCTGCACGCATGAAACGTCTTTTCTTCCCTGATGCATGTTGTGACTGCCCTCCTTCTTGGCAAATTGCCTTTTTTCTGTGGAGAAAAACAACAAGCAGTGATTCAATAATTCCAGTGTGTCATTTTGTTGTACTTTTTCTTATGCAACCTTGGTATGTATGCAAAGACAACTGTAAGTCATTTACTGGTTTATTAATAGATTTAAAAGATGCAAACACTTCCCGCTCTTAAATTATATTCTGTTTGTTTATCCCAGACTGACACAACAAGACGATGCTGTCTCAACCAATCGCAATGGTTTTAAGGCGGGACTTTCTGTTTGGCTGCCCAATAGCAGATGGTAAGACTGTACAGTAATGTTGCTTGGAGGAACAGAAATGACACACCTGACTTAACCTTTAACGTGAGCTCATCACACTGATACACTTCTGCCAAAATCTCACCATGATTGTTATGAAGGCTTATGGCAACTATGGGTCTCTTAGCCAAGACACAGGAAACTCAACTTATTTTTAAGAATCTATTTTTCCAATAAAGAACAAAACACATTCCATTGAGTGCAGGAGAAATGTGTGTTTTTACACATGCGGAGAGACTGGCTGACAAAGTGAGAGGCAAAGTTTCAATTGTTCTTGAGTGTTTCTTTGTCCTTCTTTCGCAAAACCCAGAGACCACTGCTGTGAAACTGGCACAAGCCTGTTAAAAACACATCTGAAACAAAGTGTCATGTGTTTACAGACTGTCAAGTTAAAGCTCAAATGATCTAGAACAGTCCCCCGCTGCAAACACTGAACATTGCTGAAATATTTCTAGGAATGAACTGAGATCTTCTCATTTTTCTTCTCATTCTAGGAATATTTGAACATTATAGAACAACAAACAGGTTATCAAATATCTCCATTTACTACTGATACTCCCAGCAAGTCCACAACAAGACCTCATCCAGAGTCGGCTGAGATGGGCTACAATCTTCTGCGGGGTCCAAAAATGTCTGGTTTGTTGTTGAGGTGATGGAGGTTGTGCAAGTCATTTAGCAAAGTTAGCCACTAAATTACTCCGCCCACATCCCTTCAGCCACACCCCTCTCCACGAAACCCCGCCTTGTATGTCAGCACAGACCTGCTCAGTGATGTGATGAGGTAATAAATTGCATGTCTTAATATCAGCTCTGAACAGCAGATGCACAACCTGAGAGTCTTACTGTAGAACTAGAATTACAGGTAAAGAGATTCTGTAGTTACAGGACTGCGTACAAACATGTTACTTCTCTACATTTCATAACCAAAAAAAACATCTTTAAAAACACAGTAATGCATTTAATTTTAACAAACTTAGTGTTGAGTCTGAAGTAGCTACAAAGGACAGTGATGTATCAAAGCTTCATTACAGGTACAAACACGTCAGCACTGTTTGTAGACAAAGACACTTTCCTTTATTGTGACAATGAAATATTTTCATAGCTCAGTCGTCTGATCTATTGGTTGCAGTTTCCTGACAAAGTGACTGCAGGCATGTTTGGAAGATCAGACTGATTTCAGACAGATGACAGATCACACTGACACTTATTGCATTATTGAGTTTGTAAAGCTGTTTCAGTGTTTTTGCTGCGCAAACGTGTAAATGCTGACACCTGCTTAACTGGAGAAAACCTTTGCTTAACTTCTTTACCTGGCAGGTTTAATAATGTTGTTATTTTATTTTTAAGACAGAGAGTAAACCAGAATGGACACAAGCTGGTTGTGTGTTCAGACAAAAAACAGCAGAAATACAAGATTAATATGGACTGAAAACGTATGTATACTGGCATGGGAGATTAATGTATTTGTCTTATGTGACTATTAAAACAGAAGCATTTTTAATATAATATTTTGCTCGGTCATGGTTAAATCTTTAAAAGGATTTGCATGTAATTCATTAAATATCCAGTAGATGGAGGCAACATCCACACTATTGCAACGCTTTAGTTAAGAGTATCAAAGCATTACTAAGCAAAAATGGGTCTGTATCAAGATTTCTGATATATTACCCTCTATCCACCAATCCCATCTCTTAAATGCCTTAAATCTGAGATCAATCTACCCCTGTAGGGCAGTTACCAAGATACCAAGATGTTGTGTGTTTATGAATAAACCTCTAGAAAGTTTGATCAAAGTTTGAGTGTTTTTTACATGACCTTTAAGGAACATAAAGCAGAAGATGATCAGATATTTACACTGCAGTGTGTTTGAATGATGTGTGTATCACTATCTATTTCACTTCTTATAGCATCTCAAGATATGTAAGTATCCACATTATTTCCTCATCCAGATAAAAATGTCTTGCGTGTATCATGAATCTGGCATCTATGTGGAGTAAAGCAGAGATGACAATGAAATAAAACGTGTTGTATGGCTCTGATAATAATATAATATAATATGTTATATAATATGTTAACATCCAACCTATTAAATTCTGGTGCGGATGGAATTTGTGCTTATAATGTAAAACAAACACTGACACGGGCACAAAATGTCCTTATACACGCAGGATAAAATGCAAAAACATAGTGGATGTTGTTTTTTCTGAATTGGCTTAAAACACGATAAATTCATGCAGATTTATGTTGTTAAATGAACTGAGACGTGGGTGCTGACGTAGAATCTGTGCGCCGTTTAAACGTGTCGCATGTATTTTACTGAATTGACGCTTTATTTATTCATTCATTTATTTCGGTAAGAGCTGTTCTGGGATCAGGGTGTAGGAGGAAAGATGTGAAAGACATTTGCTGTATGGCGCTGGTTTGTGTGTGAGCGCGCGTGCGCGTGCACAGTGTACTTTGTGGCGCGCTTGGTGACGTAACGGAGGCGTGTGAACGCGCATCCGCCTGCAAGACTATATGGTTGTTCACGGAGCTGTCTTGTCAAACGATAGAGAGAGAGAGAGAGAGAGAGAGAG
>JBAJNP010010600.1:0-16157 GCA_036877545.1 Yasuhikotakia modesta
ATATACATAATACTATATTTGTTTATATATATATATGTGTGTGTGTGTGTGTGTGTGTGTGTGTGATGACATGCAACACTGTGTCTGCTGAGAAACAAACCCCCTTCAAGCAGTCAACAGAAAGCACTTAGTGTGTGTATGTACTTATTACAGGAGGAGACATGCAGGAGCACAGGGTCCAGTAAACACAAGGACTAAAAATGATATCAGTGAACGTCTGCAGGGCAGCACAATGCCACCATCATCCGTGATGACAGCTTCTGTTTTTAATTGCTGTGGTTCCTACCTGAGGGGACGGGAACGACGCGGATATAGATGGTCTATAATGAGTATTAATCTAATCTTGCTCTGACACAAATACAGCCGCTGTACTAATCACATAAACCCCCAAACTCTGACATTTAGGTGGGGGTTTTTAACGCATCCCACAAATTACATGGCTAAAAAAATCCTCCTCTCCCTTTGAAACGGGTAAAGAACACGAGTTAAAAAAAACATATTTACCTAATGCAAGTTCAAAACTCATCCAATAATTGCGTTTTCATCAAAGGGAGGAAGCGGGAAAATATTTCGCTGTTGCCGAGCAACAGGGTCATCCTGTGAAATCATCGCAGTACCTGTGAATAAAGACAAAAAAATAGAATAAACAGAGTTGGGAAGCCAAACTCTAATCCAGAACATAAGTCACCGAAATGCCATCCTCAAATCCTCCAGCGCAAATATCTAATCAAAGGAAGAGACATACGGCATCTTCTATTAAATAATAAACAGCGATAGATGTGAGAGGCTTTGCAGATCTTTCAGTTAGTCTAGCAGCTGTGTGTCAGACTGTAAATATCACCTCACAGACAGAATGATCTAATGGAACGGTTCTGCAGCTCGCGGTGGAGAACTGCATGCTGGGACTTTTATTTCTCTATAAGTCTCATTTACTCACGTTGGTTTATTCATAACTCTTACCCTATAGGTTTTTATGAGAGGACAAAAAGTCCAACAGTCAGAAGGAATAGTGGTATTGAATGGTACATAAAGGAGGAGAGAACGGTTCTGTTTATAAATACTGGAACTGAATGATGTTCGGTTCCATTACTGGTTCTTGAATGTTTACATGAACCATTTTGCTAGAACCTTCTGACGGTGTTGATTAAGTCATTGCTGAACCTACAGTGAAATTCTTGACATGGAACTGAATGTGTAACCCAATTACAAAACCCTATCCCAGCTAACAGGAAACGTTCTCTGAATGTTCTTTAAAGGTTATTATCAAAAACATTCCTGCAATAACATGAGTAAAACTGCTGTCACTTTTTATATTATATCGAAAACATCATCCTTAAGTTGTTAGTGGAACATTTAAAAAACGTTACAAACATTTTGCAATTTAACAACAACTAAAACTACTGAACATTGGTAAAACATTTCCACCCAGCCTCTGAATCCGACCGAATGTGGGCTCCATTATCAACCTGTCAGGCGTGTTTGGTGTGTTTTTCACACTGTTAAATCATTTACAATGCAGATTGAAAGTCTGGCCATTAAGGTTTCAGCAATACAAGAGCAGCGCAGCCCATCTATACCTGTTAGCGTGTCACAGAACTCGCCGAACACGCCGGTTAATTATAGCGATTAGTATTTTGGAAGCTGTTCTGGACAAAATCCGGCCTTAACAAATGAAAGGATTATCCAAACAAATACGATGTCTGGCTTCTCATTCTCACCGTGACGCTACTAGCATCGCAAAAAGCGATGAGATACTTGTGTGTCTATGACAACAAAGGCTCTATTTCACACCAGACGTTGCCTTTTATACAGACAAAAGAATTATTGGAGCGGAAACACTTGTAGCACAATGACAGATTAAATACACATCACAGGTCCTAATGCATTTTTATGTACTTAATGATGGCGTTTGTGATTTAAGTAAAGCCACCTGGACGCTGGTTTGTTGCCAGCGCGCCGCTGAAAGAGAAAGTGTGCGATGTGTGCTAAACAAAGATATTTAAAGAGGTCATACCATGAGAAGTTTTCCCTGCATGATTAATTTGAAAAGGTTTATAACTCAAAACCTCTTTCTTGTCCAAAAAACGTGATTCCAGAAGCCAAATAATGCATGAAAAATGTTTG
This sequence comes from Yasuhikotakia modesta, assembly GCA_036877545.1. Lineage (NCBI taxonomy): Eukaryota > Metazoa > Chordata > Actinopteri > Cypriniformes > Botiidae > Yasuhikotakia > Yasuhikotakia modesta. The sequence continues at coordinate 2,125 of JBAJNP010010600.1, forward strand.
ATGTATACAGGATAAGCCTTTAACATAGTTCACAGTTTTATGTCTGAATTATTGTGCAAAGCAACTGTTTTCTCTCTGCTGTAAATATGTGGACTGGCAACCACTGTCTATAAAAAACGCATCATATTTTTCTTTCTTTAACCGATTTCCTTTCCTACACTTCTCAAGATCTAGAGGGATTCTAACCTGAACAAACATGCCCAGAGGAAAATAGATTTTCTCATTCATAGCTCAGGAGATGTTTCTTCAGGATGGATGGTTCTTCAAAAACTGCTGAGGAGAGAATTAATAGAAACAAATGAGACAACTGTTAAAAACATTGAAGGGTTCAGATTGTGGTAAAATAATCTGGTTTTGGGTATATTTGATAAATTCATATTGAATTTCTCAATATTCTTGAGTTTTCAAGATTTGGAGTTTGAGACACCGTTGAGATGTCTCCTGTGTCTCCAGTGGAGATATTTATGAGATTGCTGGAACATTTTCCAGAAGAAATATCTGAGACAGAGGAGACATACGCAAACGTTTCCATTTGCTTTCTTATAATCTCACTGCTGTCTGGGAGAAATAATTGAGACATTAAAGAGATCTCACCTGTGATTTTCCTTTCCTGAAGGGCATGAATCTATAACTGAATCTATTAGTGCCACACTTGTTCAACGTTGTTGCTTTTGCTTTGTTTGCAAATGTGTCATTTGCCTCATGTTGAACTGAACCCTCCCTGACATGAGAGCTTTTTCTTCATCTTTACGCCCCACCATCAGTAAGGAGTGGCTAATTGGTAAAAAGCACCGCTGCAGAGGCTAATCTTAGCAACGTTTAGTGCAAAACAAAGGGCCCCATTATAGAATGATTGGTTAAAATAATACGGTCACACAAGGTGTCCGGCTTGCTTAACAAGTGCATTTATATTGATTGTGCAACCTCAATTTGCACCTGTGAAAGGCAAGAAGTAAACAATAATTGTTCGCGCTTTTTAGCGTTTGTCATTCAGGCAATTATTAAATAGCACTTTAGCCACCCGGTTAAAAGAAAACAGCACTTAAAACGTTTGCTTGGTCACCGCGATGCCCCCCACACGATCCGGATCAGCTATCCGATGAGTCTTGTCTATGCGTGTTGTTTCATTTTGTGGTCATTCCTGCGATGTGGACCGTCCATTTGCCTCTTTTCATTTCCATAATTGTTTTCACTCGCGCTCCTGTGGAGGGTTGGGTGTGGACTAATGGACGCTAGATTGGATTCTCCCTTCCTACATGGAGAAATGATTTCTCCCTCATTCTCTGTGGCAGATCACGTCCCACTTTTTGGATTCATGAATAATGGATGGGTTTAAAGCATCGCCCTGCCCAGCCTCTCTCTCTTATTGAAATCTCTGCTCAGAGAGCTGCTTATTTACTGAGACTGATCCCACATCATTTGAGTCAGTTTCTATGCCTCTCTGTGCTGGTTTTCTCACGCTCTCTCTCACTCTCTCTCTCTCTCTGTCACTCTACCCATTTATGCCCCCTCTCTTTTACTCTCTCTCTATGTGCTTCTCTATCTCGTTCTGTCACACTCTCCATTTATGGCCCCCTTCACACCCCGACAGTCTCCTCATGGACCTCTCTCTCTCTCTCTCACTCTTTCACTCTCTCTTTGTTCCTGGTCGTTTCTCATTTTTCATTAAAATCTCTCAAACGCTCTTTATTCGTAGAACTGTAAGGGTCACGGCTGTTTTCCAGGTCGTTCTAAATTTGTACCTTCTGAAAAAATAAATATATATTCTCCTGTAATTTAAAACAGTATTTTTGCCATAAAGAGGTCTAACAGACCCTCAGTAGAACATCCAGGACAATCTCAAGCTGTTAAAATGTGGTAATTATTAAACTTACTTACATAACATGAAGAAAATGAATAAAACTCATAACAGGGTGAAAAGACCTTAAAGAGTTTTACAGTTAGACAAAAAACTTACTTGCACAGAACTTACTGAAGCTACAACAATTTACTTACAAACTATAAAACTGATTTTTAAGCTGTTGTTTTCAAAATAATGTCACTTCCTGATGTCACTTAAACTAATGTTACTGCAGGAATGTTCTGAGAACGTTTCCTGGTAGCCGAGTTCTTGCTTATACATCTAGCGCTTCTTTTATATGACAAACTTTATGTGCGTTTATTGCAGGTTGTGTCTTTAAACGTCGTTGGAGTGTCTCTGCATCCAAGCCTTAAATGTCATTTTTAATCATGCGAATGCTTATTTCATGCTCTACAAACACTTGCGTTTACAACACTGACTGAGCCATAAAAGCAGTGACCACACCATAGGAAAGAAAAATCACAAATGAGATCTCGTTAGTGTCTCAGTTGTTTCTCATACACAGCAGTGATACTAAAAAAATGGAGAGTTTAACTTAGCATTCAGCTTCTAAGATGTTTTTTCCTGAAAAACGTACCTGTGCACAACCACAATTTGGTCTCAGGTGCTTCTCATTAAATTCCTTTGGAGACACAAATGAGACAATTGCAAATTTAGAAAGAGTACAGAGCTATAAATGGCCATCAAAAGAATCTGATGAGAATCATTTGAGTTTATGTTAAAATTTGGTGACTTGAGACATTGTAGAGATCTCACCTGAAACTCCAGAGGAGACACAGGAGTCTTGTTCCTCAGGAGAAAAATCTGAGAAGCAGAAGTCCTCTATTAATTCTCCCCTTAAACTCATTGACGTCTAGGAGAAAGTACTAAGAAATTAAAGAGATTTAATTTGTGGTTCTTCGCTCCTATAGGATATAACCAAGCCTTCCTGGCCTTTACTGTTGTTTTTTTTTACTTCTTCCTGTCTTCCTGTCCTTTTTATTTTCCCTGGAAATAACAGCTTCCATTTAGTCTGCCCTGCACTTATGCAGAACTGATCAGACCAGCTTTAATGAAATGCTACTACCCACAATCCCTCTCACCGGTGAAATCGGGACCCAGGGCCATTACTCGGCTGTCTTGGAGAAAAAGGCACATCTACATAAGTTATTTCATTATCTCCCCAGGCTGTGAAAGAGGCAGCAGTGAACTCTCTCTCTCTATCTCTCTGCATGGATTGCACCATGGGGAGGTCATTGGAAAGCCGGCAGAATTATCTGCAAAATAAGGGGAGGCGTTCTTTAATGGCGTCCCAGTTCAAATATTTAAAATTATCACCTAAACTTCCATTCAGCTGATAGAGCTCAAGTGAGTTTGTCTTCATCTTGCCAGACAGAAATTGGTGTGTGTGTGTGTGTTTTGTGCATCACAATGCCAGCTAGAAAATAAGGAAAACTCTGCCTTTCTCATGAGACTCGGCAATAACATCGCAATGGAAATCAGCGGTACAGGCCTATCAGGAAATAAAATACAACAACTTCTGCTCTTTTCATCAGACTGGAAAACCTACAGAGTGTCACAACTCCCAGATTTTGCACATTTCGTCTGTATTTCCACTTTTCACATTTTGGATTGCGGCGCTGCTAATGTCGTTGGCTGTTTCTGATCAGGCCCACACAAAATCTGTGCCTGCAGGGAAAAAAACTGCACAGAATTCTGTGGCTGTCATTCATACAGTTGCACATACTTCCAACCTCATGCATGTTCATGTATTAAATATTTGTGGTAATTTGTTCATGCTTTCAGTTAACAATAACAGTGAAGAAACAGTAACATATTTGATCAATCTGCAGAACTCTGAATTCTGTCAACAGATTTTGTCTGGGCCTGATTAATGAGATTTCATTGCTTCGGTTTAAAAAGTTCCTCATTTGTAGGTTGTTCTGAATAAAAGCTTCTGCTAAATGAATGTCAGAACTGTGATTTACCAATTAAAACTGTCAACTAACACACAAATAAAATGAAAAATAATCCCAGCTAACAACTGTAAAGCTTTCTGAGAACTTGAGAGAACTTTTAAACAATGTTAGCCAACCATTGGAGAACGTTTCCCTGTTAGCTGGGAATATAACTGAATGACACACAAGGATATGAAAATGCAACACGTACAACAGTGATCAAAACATTAACATCAAACATCTAAATCCACAGTACCACCAAAACCTAAACTCACATCTGAACCTCAACAGGAGAACTGAGAACCTCAGACACAGAGAACCGAGCTCAGACAGAACTTGCGGTTCTGGAGAGAAATGGCATGTTTCGCACTGTGGAGCGCGGAGGCTGGCTGCACGCTGTAGTTGGCACCACAGATAAGCGAGAACAGACCCATCAGATACCGAGTGCCAAGAGCGAGATCCACCGTGAAGCTGGAACGTTCTACATGTACGCCTGAGGAAAGACACAGAAGCCACAACCTATGCAAATGAGATTCATTAGTCAGTGTATGGGGAAGTGTTTGTGTATGTAGAACAAGCACGAGTTTGTACTAAGATACCTGCATGTGCGAGCGGTGATCTTTTATTCCGCGTGTTCTGGTATCTGTGTGTCTTCCCCTTCCTCTGATCCGTGACCATTCCCTTTGATTTGGGCACGGTGATACAGCTTAAACAGGAAGCAAACACAGGATTAGGCCTCAGACTTGCAGATAAGGGGCTGATCAAAGTGCCCTCTAAGCGCCTACAGAGGGAGAGAAAAATATGTTAAAGAAAGCGGCATGCTAGCCTCGATTCCCATTTTATCTCCACTCAGCCAGGTGGATGTTGCCACCCACCCCAAATACCCCCCCACCAGCCCACCTCCATCAGGACTTTTGAGGACTCCTGGGTAACATGTTTGTGCAGTAACCTTAGCAAAATGATTTTTAACGTTATACATCATATAGCAAAAAACTGTACCTAGAGTAACGTTCTTATAACGTTAACAAGTTATTGTTCTTAGAAACATTAAGGAAACGCTCTTACAACCCAACATTGTTAGCTGGTGCTAGCATGGGAGGAAACAAAAAGAAAGTGATTTCTGAGTGAGCGTCTATTTTAGCATCTTTGCTTTTCTCGCACTCTCTGAAGCGTTCCCACACTAGCACACTCACACGTTTGCCTGTTATATTGCCCTGTACAGTACAGACTGCTTTTCCTGCTGTGTGGTTTATTTTAAGATATCCCACTAGCAGTCTTTGTGTTTTGTTGTGGAGATTTTGGCTCCGTCCCAAATAACGGATTTTATTTGGACTTACAGCCTGTTGCTCAATGTTTGAATGACAGTTTTTGGGTTAATAACATTCTGTGGGTACTTTTACTAAAGTATAAATCAAATTGTGATGCAACCAACTGACTTAAAGCTAACAGGGATTGTTCTTAATACATTGGCTAATGTTCTTTAAAAGTTCCTGCTATGACGTTAATAGCTTTTTAAATGTTATATATCACATATATTTTTCACATATATTCTTACAATCAAACAGTGGCATTAATACAGCATCTAAAAAATGGAACATTCCTAAAATGTTTGGAAACTGTAGAGAAACGTTTCTGCAATCCAAATTACGATCCAAATTTTCTGGGTCTTTGGTTAATAACATTCTGCAAGTACAAAAGTTCAAGAAATGATGCAACCATCTGACTGACAAGTGTGTTTAAAACAGATTTTTGGGCAAGCGTGGAGACAGATTGCTAAGACATCACACTCCTCCACTATCAGATTGATTTGCCCACCGCTGACACCGACGCTCCTCATTTACTCGGGTCGAGTTCATCCCGATTACAATATTTCCTTCAGCGCGGCTCAAGCGCGTTTACGGTGTGGAGAAGAAGCGGCGATGCGTGACGACACGCTCAGCAAGTACTCATGACGCCTTGACAGCGAGCCTCCAATCCTTCCAAGCAATGCTAACTTTAGCTGAGTTTATTTCCCGCTAACTTTGATTCCAGCACTGGCAGGAAACTCAGCCAAAAATCAACTCTTATACATCAACCTTCAGCTAACAGGAGAGAGTTTCGCTCACTTTAATGAGAGCGTGTGCATTACACGGCTCCGGTGATATTACAATAATTTTTGCATTACGATTGCATAATATAAACAATTCCAGGCGTGACTGTTTGAATGGGAAAAAAAACATGAACAAATTCTCAATATTGCAGTGAATCTATTATAGGGAGAATTTGTGTAAAATTCTACCAAAGCTACAGGTCTGATGAAATTCTGAGCGCTTGTGAAGACAACCAATCGCTGCATTAGTTTAGCAGTTATTGCTTTTAAAACTTAAACCTATAACTGATTTGACTCAACCCAACAGAGTTTAGACATATCACAACAACTAACTAACACTACAACTTAATGTTTGCAGGTAAACAAAGGAACAAGTTACTAAACTAGCATATACCATGTAATTGTTTTCTGACCAAAGCAACCTTTGCAAGTCTAACCAAAGCAAATCCTCTACTCTACAATAATGGTAACGCAACATCAAAACTCTTAAATGTTTTAACATAACAGAATTCAAACAATAGCAAATCCCTACTTTGTTTAAAAATAAAAGCTAAAATAGGGCTGAATTTCTGTTCCTCTAAACCCTACCCAGTCCCATGCAAAGCATGCTGGGAAATAAAGTCCTCTGTCCATTCCATTAATGCTACTTTACCACCGCATGACCTGATGATTAAATCTAAAGTCTGGGTATGCAAGCTAACATTTCAGCAAACATTTAGCGGCCCACCAGAGAGCAAGAAACATTTCTGAGAGCTTACAGGAAGCAAAACCCACAAACACTGTTTATCACCAATATCATCAGGGGAACTGTGGATTTATTACTGCATTCAATGCTGGTCACATCTTTACCATTCAGAACAATTCAATTCTCATTATAACCGATAAGAGACAAAGAGTGGGGACAGGGAGATAGAGAGAGAGAGAGAGAGAGAGAGAAAGAGAGACGGCTGATATCTTGGGCTGCAGAGCCACTTAGCAGACAAACAGGGAATAGCAGAAGATCTGCATCATGAAGATGATGGAGAAGATCAAGTTCCTCAGCGGTTCCTCTGAAGAGGAACTCATTGTTACTTGTAGCTACTTGTTGAAGGTGCTTCACAAATTTCTCCGTTGGAAGAAAATGTTATGGGATGTATGTTGTTAACTTACAACTTGTCATTCAGAAGGAAAGATCACACCTCCACACGGCAAGAAGTTGTTGCAACTAGGAGAACCTGTTCCATTATCTTCTAACGTTTCTAATTTACCAACAGCTAGCTTATGATAATGAACTTCATCATCAGAACTTGCAGGTCCAATTTCCCAGGAAATCTCAGTTGGACTTCCACCTGTAGAAAACTGCAGTTGTATGTTTCAAACAGAGATGGCAGCAGAGAGGCAAAAGTAACAATTTGTTTTAAATTTTCCTATGTTGATTCCTCCAAAAACAAATAATAAAATCACAAGTATGTAAAAATACCTGAACCAACTTATGGCAAAAATTACTGTAATTATTCTCACTGAAATTAATTATTAATCTGCCCAAATCTTCACTGGAACAAACATTATGATTAACACTGAACATTGAAACAGAGCCACACACACATTCAGGTCCATGAACGTCAATGTTTAAAACTCTGATAGCCGAGTGAAATTTGTTACCAAAGCACCAATCTGCCGGTCCACAGACCCGCTTCAGGCCTGCCAAAGCGCATTTCTGACCCGGTTGCTTACATACAGTACCAGCAGCTGACGCAGCTAGTGACTCAGACTGTAATATGGCACGGTGTGTTTATTTCTGACTGGGGGCAGCAGAGAGGTTTAGATGGTGGGCGACTCTTGCCTGTTTGTTTATTATTTGTAATCAGCGAGACGTCGAGAGGTGAAATACCTCCTGAAGGGCTGTGCTGCAGGCCCGGTTCCGCTCTGACCCACAACGCACCTGTTAAATAAAGAATCAATAGATCACATTAAAAACCAGCTGGACAAACAAATAAATGAAAAGGTCTTAGTGAAATTCGTCTCCTGTTTCTTGATCAATCATGAGGGAAAACTGAGAGATTAGGTTTAAATAAACAGAAGAAATGGTTTGTTTGTTTGTTTGTCTGCCTTTGTGTGAAACTTCTCTGAACTCTAATAAACAATAATGAAAACTCTCACATATTAACAAGCTCTGAGTCAAGAGAGGTCAAAACTACCTTTGAACATATAATATATATATATATATATATATATGTTATATGTGTGTGTATAATATATAATATGTGTGTGTATAAAATTGTATAGATAAAAGATAAATAATTTGTATAATGACCTCCGCTAGCACATGGATTAGCATACACACCCAACTCATTTTAATACATACATTGTAAATTTCCCTCAATCGTTCTGTTTACGCTATTAAAACGTTACAATTGGAAATCTGGGATGCGAAGCCACGACAACATTCCCCCCCGCCGGCTCCGAGAGCCGTTTACCTCGGCCTTTCCATCCCGGCAGGAAGTTAAGACGGTGCTTAAATAAAATATACATGCCATACTTCAGCAACTAGTTAAGTAAATTTATACAGAGACCCATAGGCTATTTGTAATGCGCAGTCTATTTAAGGCTGAAATGCATGGTCTCGCTGCGGACACAATTAACAAGATCCCAGGCCATTTAAACATCAGCTGATGTGTATGTATAGGTGAGACTCTAGCAGATAACTCACGTTTACTGTCCGGTCCGGGCCATTATAGAGCCGCGCGGGGGAAGCAGATGAGCGCCGGGACGAATGCTGAATCAATATATAGGAGAATAATATGTCTAAGGGAGGAGATGAGTGCAGAATGGCATTTCATTATGGATCGATAGAAGAGTGCTTTTCATTGCCTTGATGCTATACAGCGTCCCAACGGGTTCACAGAAGTAGCTCTTTCTCACGCCACACTGAATGCACAACTCGCTCATGTGCTAAAGCGGTACCTCAGTTTACCCTCACGAAAGTACAACACATTTCTATAGCAACCCCAGATTTGTGCCATAAGGTTATTGTTAGCCCAGTTTAGCTGCTTAGCCAAAAATATCCAAGCAAATATGTATCTACCCATGTTAGACATTTACTCTCCTCTCCTCTGAAGAAAACAAAACCTTCTCAGCTTTCCTCTCTGTTGCCCGCTGGTTCCTTCCTGCCTCCCTTTAATTATATGCTCAAGCCCTCCTGCCATTTCAACTCCTGCCAAACCCCTCATCTCCCCCCGTCGCCCCCCAGGCAATGGAAGAGTCCAGAGTTATGAAGCGTCCCACCAGCTCCTCTCATCGCCTTGGCCTGGTACAATGAGAAGCACAGATAAGAGTTTTCATTATCTGGTCTCTCTCCTGGGACTCTCTCTCTCTCTCTCTTACACACACACACACACTCAAAGGCTTCGCTTTTTAAATAGAGAGACGGTCTAGTTGATGCCACGCCATCTTTTGTCTTTTATTTTGATCCCACCTTCATTTTTTTGTCAATCACGGGGGTCTCTAAACTCCATCGCTGGTTCTCTATGTTCCTTCTAATTTTCATCCCCCTTTTTCTCATTTTCTACAAAGTGGCGAACGCACGAGTGTGATAACTGTGTGTAACTCCCATGTTTACGCTCCTTTGAAATTCACTCCATTGTCTGGGCCGTGGTGTGATAAAGCCACAGCAAAGACAGGCCCTGTTATCTCCCGCTCTCAGTAAAAAGGACTTTCCTCCATCGCCACGTTTGTTCCGCGTGTTTGTTGTACGCGTGGCGCTACGAGAGGATAATAGCCTCAAACAATGTCTGTCTATTCAAAAACCCTTGGACCAAGCTGAACGCCTCATGCTTTTAAAGGGGTCGTACTCGTTCTAATAGCGCACGGACAATCAAACGCAGCCAAGCTCACGGCGTGTGTTTTGCGTATAATCAGGGTATTAGAATAATAATGGGCGGTTTGTTTCAGGAAAGTTTATTAAAGCCGATAACGGCGGGAGACCGGATGGCTCAGGAGGGCGACAGAAACATCTGCTGTCAGTTCAGCCTCTTTGTCATGCATGTGGCAAAAATAGAGGCTTCTGCTATACAATGTTTCCTAAAAATTTGCATTTCATTAACAATAAATTGTCTAGAAGGTGCTATACAGCGCAACAAAATATGTAAAAAATTTCTCATTCATTTTCTCTGTTGGAATTTATTAATAAAAAGTTACAATAAAGCCCAATCAAAAATCTGAGAGATAAATCTTAACATTACAACCTTTCATTGACACCAACTGTATTATTAGCATATTCATTTACATGCAAACATCTAAATAGGTTTAGAATGAGAGACCAACATGACTGTCATTCGCAATCCCAGCACTTAAAACTTAAAACGACATTTTTCATATATGATATACAACAGGAGAAACATGTTCTGCTAACGCTAATGCAAGAAAGTTTGTGATAACTTTGAGAGAACTTTAGCCAACTTTCTAAGAACGTTCCGTGAGCTGAGATGCTCAGTGGGAGTGAGTCTGGAACCTCCTGCATGTTAGATATTCCAGCCTTATCACACACAGACAAAAAAGACCCGATAACGACCAATATCTCAAGTTCTGCAGAATCCCATTTTGGTATCTGAGGGTCTGTGTTTATTCTGGTACATTGAGTTTAATGGAATATCCACTGATCCCTGAAACAACGTTCTAGAATTTATCCAAAACACAACAGCAAACACTGAGAGATATCAACTCCAACACAACACACGCGAACTTCAGGTGAGCCGAGCTCGAGCGAAGACGCTCGCCTCCGCCACGGATTTCACGTTCCGCGTCTCGGCGGCAAATGAGAGACGTCTTTAGCCTCATCGTCTCATCCGAGGATACAGAGGAGTGTCAGATTTTGTCATTTATGAGCATCTGAACTGATACCATCAGGCAAATGTTTTATTATGAAATCAGCTCTAACTGATTAGGTCTTCGGTCGTTTCCAGAAATCTGAGAGCGCAACGTGATTATGAACAATTACTGAATACAGCGCCATCGTGCAAACAAGAACGTACAGGCCTGAGGAAGCACTCAGCCATGTGTGTGTGTGTGTTTTGTGTGTGTGGTGTGTGTGTGTGTGTGTGTGTGTGTGTTTGTGTGTTGCACAGTCTGCTGCGCTAATGAATCTCTGTGCTGATAGGTCTGGAGATGGAAGGTGACAGATCATAAATAATCATTTATGCTGTTGTGTCTCTGTACTGCATAGCAGAACACCAAAGCACTGACACACAGCAACCAACCACACCTGCTCCACTAATGCCATCACACCAGAGACAGACGAGGAGTAAGACTCAATAAATTCATTCCCACAGTCAGTGGATCTACCCACAATTCAGCGTGTCTTCCACACAGTTCCACACTTCGCTCATTTAAAGGAACATCTCAGCTTTTTTCCACACGTTAATAACTGACACAATGTCTTCAAATGCAACGCTGCGTAAAAATAAACAAGACTAGAGAAACAGCGCAATGTTTTGTGTGAGCCTTTACACTCACAACATGCAAAACATGCGTTGAAAACAGTCCAATGAGTTTAAACTGATTAATAAAGGGTCTACGTTCACAAATTCTTCACCCTTAAAATGAAGCAAATATTAAATAGTCCTTCAGAGCTTCAGACTGTTTACAGACTCCATCACAGCTTTCATAACATTTTCAACAATCAGATAATGACTTTAAAACCTTAATCAAATTGTATGTTCAGTGTTGGGAGTTAGAGAAGTCTGTCATTCTAGACGATTGCACTGTAAAAAATGTTAGTTAAAGTTAAAAACATTCAAAGATGATGGACCTGTGAGAGAATGTGAAAACGTGGCAAACCAGGAGACAAACTCTTCAAAGATCCTCTTCCTCCAAACCGTCCCGAACGACAACAGGCCTAAAAAACAGCAGAGATACAGTTAAGACAAAGCAGATATAAAAAAACAAAGCAGATGAGAATTAAAAAAGATAATAGTGCTATAAAATGCATTGAGAAAGGGGCCATAATGAGAGGTAAAAGAAAATCAAAGACTGTTGTATTGTAGTGCAGGTTATTTACACTATAATCAATAGTCGACAGCCCATTAACGTTTAATGGCAACGATACAAGGCAGAAACTAGAGGCAGTGTTGAGGATCGTCCAGTTCTTGATCATTAAACAGAAGATTGTCCTTCTTGCAAACTTATTATTCATTTAAAAAGGAAGTACTTTTAAATGGCTTCAGACCGTATAAAGGTTCTAACTTTCTGTCTGATATAACAAGCCCAAACTTTCATACTCGTGTGATTGACACACACCTTGTGTTATTATTTTCCTCTCGCTTTGGGAATATCATGAACTCTGGGAGGGACGACATTGTATGCGGGTGGGATTCCTCCTGAAACTGGTTCACCCTACAAAGAGATTTTTAAAACATCGGAAAATTAAGAGCAGTCAGGAATCAGGAATATGTTATGACACGAATCACGCTGCCTGCATCCGTGTTTGGAAAATGGTGTCTTTCCACTCTCTCCATCATTCCCACCACATTCCGGTTAATGGGAAGACAAAGCTCCGTCTTTTCCCCGCATTGATAAGCTTTCCGTTGTTCTCACTTTCTCAGTCTGAGGAAAGTAGACTACAGATGAGAGAAAACGCTGCTCTTTAATTTATAGCTTTCACCACAGCGCTGGAAGCCTGACTGCGGCGCACACCGGCGTTTATGATGTATAAAATTAAATTACACAAGAACAGCGGCACGCACAAAGCCCAACACATCCTCTGTCTGTCTTCACATCGCTGGTTTTTAAAAGGGGTCTTATTATTGCAGTGTATTATCAAAGCCTTCATTGCACTCACACACACACACACACACACACACACACACACACACAGAAGTGGGCGGAGCTGTGTTGCCTGAGGCGGGTTTCACTGACAACAATTAAATCATGGTCTGTTCCTGCACTTCCTGTCACATGACATCACATGTAAAAAAACGCAAACAAGATGTTTACACCAAAAAAACACGATACTACAGGTAAAGCAGGTTTTGGGTTAGTGTTGTTTGGGACATGGCACAAATGTACTCGCAAAAAAACGTGATTGTTGCCTTTCCAACGGAGAACAAAAATGCATTCTGATCGTCATGACAACAGCAAAGTTCACAAGTTCACAAGAAACTTACAAGGGCATCAGTCGATATTAGAAAAGATATTCATTTATCTACAACGTTCTACCCACAACAATATCAATAACAGAAGAAAATAATGCATTATATATAATATTCACAAACTCAAGCGATGCTAAACCAATAACACCTCTTCAAAAGTCCTAAAGGGTCAGAGAGTCACCGGTTCATTACAGCTGTTTCTACTCGACTCTCATCCAACTGCATCAGGATAATATTCTGCCTGTACTTCTGTTAGTTGCTGCTCAAGTTAAATTCTGCTCAACTTCGTCGCAACCACCCAACGTCAGGACAGACATCTCGCCACAAACCCACTGCAGGTTTCTCAGCCTCTACTTTATCAATGAGGCCTTCCGGCAGAATAAATCTCAAACCACAATCTAATAAAAACAACAATGATGGATCATAAATATTTTTGATTGGCTGACTGCAGGACAGGAAAGCCCCACAGCTTTCTGAGGCGGCGTCAAGCAATATAACAAAACATGGTTTTGACTCAATTGACAGCTCGTATTGATGACAACGCCAAAGTTTGCTCGTCTCAAGCCTTGGGGTGATTATACCAATACTGAAAATCAAAATTTCTGTACTCGATTTTTTTAGTATTGCGTTTTACGGCTGCCAAAATGAATGTTAACTTGCGAGATTAATTGAAAGCGTTAAACAAACTCAATTAATTCAGTGTTAATATTTCTCAAAACATGCTTGTCACATTTTCCTAATTAAACATTAAAGTTCTTCTGTTCTGTGGGATTTCCAACGGATTAAAATGATTTAATATTCATTGACAGTATAGTTCGGTTAACCTTTGCGGTTGTGTTTAAACACTTTACATGTCATTCAAATGGTGGTTCTTAGCCAATGAAAGATGTCCAAGATTGACCAGTCAGGACATTCTGTAGCCAGTCTTAAACTCACACAAGACTATTTAACAGGTGGTTCTTTTAAGGGCGAATAATTTGTGTGTCAAACAAATCTAGACCCATGTTCTCATTGTCATACAC
>JBAJNP010010601.1:0-11233 GCA_036877545.1 Yasuhikotakia modesta
ATGCGACTTTTTCAATGTTACTGTTACACTTTCATCCGCATGTAGCGTCGGCGCGCGCGTTACTTTACGCGCGGCGTTGACGCTCGTGTGTTGCGCGTTTAAAAAGTCGCGTTTGTGTTTGTGCATTTCTGTGCCTGATCACACACACCTCGTGTGTACAGCACATACACAGGTATATACACAGCATATATACAGGTATATACACAGCATATACACAGCATTTACACAGGTATATACACAGCATATATACAGCATTTACACAGGTATATACACAGCACATACACAGCACATACACAGCATATATACAGCATATACAAAGGTATATATACAGCATATATACAGGTATATACACAGCATATATACAGCATATACAAAGGTATATATACAGCATATACACAGTACATATACAGCACATATACAGCATATACACAGGTATATACACAGCATATATAGACAGCACATATACAGCATTTACACAGGTATATATACAGCATATACACAGCATTTACACAGGTATATATACAGCATATACACAGCACATACACAGCACATACACAGCACATACACAGCATATATACAGCATATACACAGGTATATACACAGCACATATACAGCACATATACAGCATATACACAGGTATACGAGTGTTATGCATCCGTGTGTGTGTGACTCTGAGATCTGTGTGCACCTTATGCCTGTTTCCACTAACAACTCTTACACTGTTAACATGCTTTGCTAACATCTCTATATGAACTGGTTTTAGTCTTTGTTGTGTTTGTTTACACTAGTAGAAGTTTTTCTGATCAGATCTAACGCGTTTACAGGACAGTCACTTTAAACAAGTGTTAATAAACATTACTTAACTTTAAAACGAAAACAATGAATGCATGAAACTGCAGGTTTGTTGTCACTGGAGCTGTTTGTGATGTGTTTTCTCTCGTATTATCAGTGGTTAAACTCGAATACACTTAAACTACTAGTTCTGACTGTATCACCTGTTCTTACTGTGATTTTTCATTGTGATTAAAGGCTTTGGTCAGAACGGTGAGGTTTCGCTCTCAGTTTCGTATAGAGTTAGATGTAGAGAGAGTTAAATGTTAGTTTTTGTAAGTGATATTTATTGATGTCTCTGCAGACTGTGATTAATGACTTTTTAAACATCACATTATCCAAACATCCAAACACAACCTGGGCAGAAAAGAGGCTGAAAATATATTTGAAATAAAAACAAGGATTTTGTCCAAACACAACACACGGCACAGGCTGATGTGTGTCACTTTTTTTAAATGAAGAAATGGACTGGCCCATTTTCTGCTTCAGACAGGAGCTACATGAGTTTACATCAAACTCACACAAAAGAACCAGAGACGCAGAACCAAACCATCGTCAAACCAGATATTCACGTTCCACCACGATCAGACTGTGGTTCTGCCGTCTGTTCCCAGCCGCACGCTGGCTGTAATGGAATATGGGAGCGTCTTAATGTGTTTGTGTGTTTGGATAAGCTGCTGTCATTATGTAGCTTAGTGCATTTGTTCTGCAGTGAATGTGCTTCAGCCTGCAGTTTATTATTAACAAACACTAACTGCAGGTAATCTTCCTCATCTATGTATTAATAGAGTAGTACAGTGTGTGTGTTTGTGTGTGTGGCGAGATATATAACTCTCAGGCTGTCAGAGCGTGTGCACTATGGTGTGAATATATGAGGTGTTTTCCTGAAGACCCTTCAGTGGTTAGACCACCTTACTGTCCCCTCCTGCTGTCTTGCCTCCCGGCTGTTTTTTGGCATGAATCATAAATTGAGGAGTTTTATTCTGGAATCTCTTTGGAATGTCAGGCGGAAGGACAGGAGAGGTGAGGAGGGCCGAACAGGTGCTTTGTGGGGGATCTGCTGTTCTGCGCTCTGTAATTATGAAGGAAACATCAGATGTCTGTTTCCCGTGTATGTTTTTGCAGGTGTGCAGGATTGTGTCTCTTAAACTGTGTGTGTGTGCTTGGTGTGTGTGTGTTAAAGCTTTGAGTTTTTTATGAATGTGTCTGTCTATCTGTGTGTGTACGTTTGTGTCTGTCTATCTGTGTGTGTGTGCGTGTGTTTGGTGTATGTGTGTGTTAGGGCTTTAAGTTTTTTATGAATGTGTCTGTGCCGTGTGTGTGTTTATACTCACAGCGTGACGTCTTCCTCTTTCCACCGCTACTGTAATGAGGCTCATTTATTTCCTTCTGTTGCCCTGATTAAATAAACGCTGTTCTTCTGGACTGGCTGGTTAAACGCAGCGCTCATCTCATTTGTTTTTATAAATCTGATTTCTCGTCTGATTACTCGATGTAATAAACCGCAGCTACAATCTAACCACCATCATGTTAATGCTGTGATCCTTAACCAGTTGTTTAACCTTGTATCCCTTGGAGAAATACGGCAATCGTAAAACGTTCTCGTGGGCCGCATTCGTTCGCTCTTGGTTCAGATGTTTTATGCTCTTTAAACGTGTGTCAGTTGTTTATGTCTTGTGTGTGTCTGAGCTCAGTTTGATGGCATCAGCTCATGGAACAGAACTGTCACAATCTGACACTCATTTCATCCTTTCATCATTGTTTCCATTTCTCTCCATCTTTCTCTCCTGCAGCGTTTACACCTGCTGTGCTGTGATGTGTGGTAGTGAAACATCTCGTCTGAGCACCTGTGGTTTGTTTTGTCAGGTTTTTGGAGGATATTTGATTGCATGACTGCTGTAAATACATCACTTACTATATCTGCAGATAGTTAACGGAACATAAACATTTAAATATATATGGTGTATATATATATATATATATATATATTGGCTAATCCAGTCAGAATACATTTTGGACTAATTTATGCTTATTCATGCTTGTATTTATGAACCACTCGCTTGTGATTGTATAACCTCAGAAGGATGTTAGTACAAGGTGTAAAAAATGTTTTTTTTAAAGCTGCAATAAACTCTAAAACCTTTATTTCTTCACTGCCGTCTCTGTTTGAAACAAAAAATTGCAGGTGACTTTACACACTTTATATCAGAGATGTTAAACCTAAATTAAGCCAAACCAACGATTTTGTGGGACATCAGACCCAACAGCTCAAATTATAACTCATTATTATAAACTTACGTGTGTCACATATGTGATCAATAACTTTTGTTTGTTCATTTTTTGAATTGCAGCTTTAATGTATCCGTACAAACCGAGCAGATTTTATTAGGTTTTGAGTTATGGCTGAACACAGTTTCTTTTGTGTAACTGATGTGATTCACAGCTGTGATTTATACTGAAGCTCTGTTAGATGTGAAAGTGAAGAACTAGTTTTGATCTGTAGTTTAACTGAAATCAGGAGAAAACTGGTTGTTCCACAATGGCTTTATATTGGTGATGCTACAGATTATTACTTGAGGGAAATTAAAACCCACCTGGTGTGAGGGATGTTATGGTGTAGTCAGTGTTGTAGTCAGTGTTGTAGTCAGTGTTATAGTCAGTGGTGTAGTCAGTGGTGTTGTCAGTGTTATAGTCAGTGGTGTAGTCAGTGGTGTTGTCAGTGGTGTTGTCAGTGTTGTAGTCAGTGTTGTAGTCAGTGGTGTAGTCAGTGTTGTAGTCAGTGTTATAGTCAGTGGTGTAGTCAGTGGTGTTGTCAGTGGTGTTGTCAGTGTTGTAGTCAGTGTTGTAGTCAGTGTTGTAGTCAGTGGTGTAGTCAGTGGTGTAGTCAGTGGTGTAGTCAGTGGTGTTGTCAGTGTTGTAGTCAGTGTTGTTGTCAGTGCTGCGTCCTGATTGGGTGTGAGGGATGTTAGTGGGTTGCCAGGGAGGGGTTTTGTGAGGCGCGATGAGATTCTGAGGATCGCCCATCAGACGGCGGAGAAATTAGATGTCAGTTTTATCTCCCACAGTAAAACGTTTATGAAGGGATTTCCTGGCAACAACTGCCTGGCGACGGTGATGCGCTTTGTTTCTTTTTGCAGCCGTCCGTTTGGCAAGGGTGTGTTTTATTTTTGTTTATTAATAACGCTTAACACACTGTAACGGATGTGTTCTCGTAGCGCTAGAGCAGAAACGTATAAATCAAGTGCAGCCAAAAGCAACAGAAAAAAGGCAAGAAGAAGATTAGCAGTGATATATTTTGGGCCGTGTTTGTGTCTGTTAATGGTGTCTGACCTTTGAACTTTCAGTTGACCATGTGACCTCCTGAACGCCGGAGGGTCCTCTGTCTACTCTGTCCTACTTTAACATCTTTCTTCAATTGGGGCAGAACTCATTCTGGGTTACGGCTCACAGCGTGGTTCTGATTCACCCGTGTTTTATTCTAGCGTCTCTCATGCAGAACAAGAAGACAAATTGCTTTAACCATCAAAGTTTTGAGCGAAAACATCTCATGATACATGTGGTGGTATTTTATGACACATTTGTTTCCCAAGAAATATGCGAGCAGATTTTCTTACTCATTATCAGATGTGGTTTTGATTTTTGCGTTTTATCTTTTGTGTATTTTAAACCAGCGTGTTTTCAGAAGATTATTTATTATTGTTGTTGTTATTATTAACTTTTTGGGGGGTTAAAATGAACAAAACTCAGTTATTGAAGTCAATAACAGACCAGTGTTTAAAACAGTCTCCTGGTCTTACTCCAATTCCAGCAGTAAGTTATAATAATGATTTATGATTTAAACGGTCAGGTTTGATATCCGCAAAATGTCAGTTTAGCTTCTTTTTGACTTTAACATTCATAATAAAACGAAAAGTAACCTGTAATTTCATGTTTCAGACAGATACTGAGGTGGAGAGTGAATGAGGCTCTTATTCAGCGACGGTGAATCGATGCTCAACGTTTTGTTGATCGATCGCATTACAACTTTATCTGCTCTCCTTTTGTCGTCTTCTGAACAGCAGCTACATTTTAACTTGCTGTGAGTGTTTTTGAGAAAGAGTTTCTATTTGCTGTAGAAAATAACAGAAGCGTCACTCGCAGAACGTCTGAATCCACAACCTTTGTGGTTGCGATGAATCATTTGTGCTGCTGTACGGAGTCTGTCAGGGGCTGTTTGAGGGTCTGCAGTCGGATGTGTCGATCCATCCGAGGGCTGTTTAACATGCTAATGTGGAAAGTTATAGTAGCTTGAAGCTGTGAGTGTAGAATGCAGGAGTGGAAATATCCAGAGGCAGGAAATTAAGGCAAACCGCGCAAGCATCCCGGATCCGTCACAGGTCTGCTGAAAGAAACGCTTGTGGTCGTAACCGGGCAGAAGGGAAAAATAACTCAGCGCTCCACTGGTTAATACCTCCTGTGATGGCAGCGTTTCTGTGTAACTGTTGAGGCAGTTTTGTGAGTTAGACCTGAAACTGATCTGGTTATTGACACTGGATCTGTGAGACGCTCTGGAGAGAAACTCCTGACAGAAGCTGCTCAGTGTCTCAGTATCCAGTGTACCAGCATCAGCCTCAGGTTGTAATGTTTTCATAATGTTTTCATAATGTTTTCATAACATTTTCATTAAGTAACCAAAATGTTAAATGTGTTATTTTGACAGTTTTATGCACATTCAAGTGTCCAGTTTTTACACGTATTAATGTCCATGTATGTACATTTCTGTTGTTATTGGAACTTTAACTTATAATTTGGAAGAACTTATAATTTTTTCATAGCTTTAAAAGCATTAAAACAACGTTCTGAGAACATTTTCTGTTTGCTGGGTGGTTTGACCCAGCCCTGAGGAGACGAGTTACACAGCTGATTCTGTCATAGATACTCAAACACATCTCTCTCTCTCTCTCTCTCTCCCTCTCTCTCTCTCTCTCTCTCTCTCATTGTCTTGCTTGATCTGCCTTTCTCTGTGGCTAATGGGCCCCAGCACTGCTCTGCTAATGATGTGTTTGTTCTGAGGAGAAACAGCAGTGAAATCAGGGTTTTGGAAAGTCCCGGCCTGTTCCGCTTAAGTCCTGCTAACACCGGGTCTGTAGCGAGTGCCCACTGCCGCCCGAGCCCAGAGGGGCTGCCAGAGTCAGCTATAGGAGACTTTAAATGAGCGTGTGTGTGTGTGAGGGTCAGCCAGAGAATTGCAGTAATGAGAGACTGTGTGTGTATGTAGTTATACACGTGTGTGTGTGTGTGTGCGCCTCAGGGGCCCTTGCCAGAGAGAGAGGGAGAGCGAGGGCCCTAAAATGAGCTCACTTTCTGCTCGGCTCGGCTGCCATAAAAGCAGAACTCGCTGTAAAACTTTCTGCCGATGTGACTCATGAAAACACGCAGGCGCCAAGTGTTTTATTAATTCATTATTGTTTTGAGAAAACTCTAGAAACACACAGATCCCTTTTCAGGCAGCCGTATGAAGTCCGGTTTTCCCCTCTGCTTGCCTTTTACTTCTTTCCCTCCACTTTTCAACTCTTTCTTTGTCTGAAAGTGTTTTTGGGTGTGATTTTGATGTTTTCCCCCATTTCTCTCTCTCATTTTCTTTTCATTTCATTCCCAGTTTTTACGGCTTGTGTCCTTACGGCCGCTATAGAGTCAGAAGTTCAGGGGATTTAATGATCTGTAATACATTGAGTACGTTCTCCCACTACGTTCTGTTTTAGTTTATACACCATTTATTTTAGACCGTTTTTTATCTTCTTTCTGATTGGCTAGTTTTACCGTCTAGTATATATATAATGTATATTTCACATCCCCGGCTGAAGAAACATGATTGCGGTACCGTTTTAGCTTACTGTAAGTCTTTCTGCTTGCTGAATAGCAGATTTAGCCGGAGTGCGGTCAGTTCTCATTTATTGCAATAGTGAAGAATTTATTCTATAGCGCCTCGTCTCCGGGGTAAATCTGACTCCAGCGTGTGGTTTTGAATGGTGGCTCTAAATGATATCAGTCACATATGGAACAGTTCTGAGGGGTCACGGACGGAGCCGAGGCAGCGGGGGGCTTAGAGGAGGGGTCTGTGTGGGCAGGAAAGGGTTCGAGGGCACATGGATGCAGATGAAAACCAGACCCAGAGAGAAGGGGCGGGTTAGAGGCAAGGCCTTGTTGTGGCTGGCTATGGGCGTGTGTCTAACTGCAGAACTCCTTCCTTAGACGTGGCCACCGGAGCCGGGAAGCGCATGTGGAAGAGTTTACTGTAATGGAACTCTAAATTAGCAGTGGTCTGCAGCTGCCTGCAGCAGTGAGCTGTAATTAACTAGCTGTGCTGAAATAAACCAAACCAGAGAGTGGCTCAAAGTGTGTGTGTTCAGTGTGTGTGTGTGTTCAGTGTGTGTGTGTGTGTTCAGTGTGTGTGTGTGTGTGTGTGTTCAGTGTGTGTGTGTGTGTTCAGTGTGTGTGTGTGTGCATGTGTGTGCGTGTTCAGTGTGCGTGTGTGTGAGAGTGTGTTGGACACGTGTATACTGGAGCCATAGAAGAAAGGGGCACATTGTGAGAGAAAATATTTGCTTTAGCGAATTTAAATGGATGTTTTCACACTGGAATCTCATAAAAGATTCTGTTTTAGCAGGATGTACGTATGAATGTGCGACTTGGAAAGAGATTTCTCAGAGTTTCTGTCTGTGGATTACAGTGGAGCTGTGTGTGTTTGTTATAGTGAGACTATGACTATGTGTTCAGGTGCGAGAGACTTTTTTCTAAGGGTGAGAACGAAATCGTACAAATGTGTTTTTTGGAAAGCTGACGTTTTTTCCTGGCAGGAGTGCCGCACCATGGTGCCCTCCAGTGCTGGATTTCTGTCCCTGAATCCGCCCGGGTCTTTTATTTTTTCCTCTGCTTTGGAGCTTGTTTATGCAGAATACATATGCAGGATTTTTCCCCTGCCCTGATGCACAAACCGCAGCCAAAAAAGCACCGAATTCCTTGGCTCAGCTCATTTTTCAAAAACCACATTTAAAAGCGCCGACAGCACCACCCACTCATGAAATCACCCAGCAGAGAGGAAACAGAACGGACGGGGACAGACCAACACTCTGTGATGGAGAGAACGTCTGCTCTTATTAAACACGCCTGTGTTTACACAGAACACACACACACAGGCGTGTATTTATGAGAATTTGTGTGTTTGTGTATCCAAAGGCTAAACCGTCACAAAAACAGTGATTTAATTACTTCAGAAAAGCTTGTAAATGGACCAACATGTTTTGCTTTAAATCTGTTTTTGTGTTTAGGTTTGTTAAGATGTAAAAAAAAAAACCTAATTGTTGTAATATAGAAAAGTGTGTGTGTGTGTGTTGAGTGAGTGAGTGTGTGTGTGTGTGTGTGTGTGTGTGTGTGTGTGTGTGTGTGTGTGTGTGTGTGTGTGTGTGTGTGTGAGATACGACTGGAGGTCTCTCAGGTATAGAGTGAAGTTTAAACCGGCAAGTTTCCATGATTGTGAAGTATCCGGTTTCACCAACAATGTGGGTAACCTCATATTCAACCTTATCGTGGATGAAACGCCAAACAGAAAGTTAAAGGCAGAATCTTTTCCAGAAACATGTTCTGTTATTCTGGTTAAAATCTGGATACTGACAGCAAACGCTAACTGGCCTAAATATATTTAAATAAAAACATTCTGTGTGGAAGGTACAGGATGATAAAGTATAAGCCCTTAAATGAATTAAAAGGAAGAGATAAAATGTTTAAATGAAAGATGTAAAGAACGTTGGACCAACAGCCCCATCTCTGTGGGTTTATGATGGTCCTCTGTAGCAGATGCTCAGGTTTGTGAGGAGAGAGAGTTGAGCGGCGCAGGGCGAGTGACTGGCAGCAGAAACAGAGAGTCTTTCTTCTGAAGTCTCAGTGATTTAAATCATATGGAAAAGTCTGGAAACGCCACAAACGTCTGGACACTTTTCAAATGAGAGGAGACAAGAGCTCTCTCTCTTTCTCTCTTTCTCTCTCTCTCTCTCTCTATGTGTGTTTCTTTCTTTCCTCCCTCAGCCTAACTTTTTCCTAACCACTCATTTTCTTTTCCTTTTTTGCTCCCTCTCTTTCTGTCTCTGTTTACGAGGTTTGTGCAGCATTCAGAGTCTCATTAAAGTGTGAAACCTTGTAAATTCCAGCAGCTGCATTTGAGTAAGAGGAGCAAACAGATGCAGATTAGGAATTAAAATGTGAACTTCTCAGAACTTTCAAAGTTCTTTCAAATTCAAAGAAAGACATATATACCTGATTTAGTTTAAATTGGTTTGTACACACTTTTTGTATCTTTAGGTTATCCTAATAAATGCACAGGTTGTGTGTGTTTTATTTGCATGAAGTTCTGTTGTGCCACTGTTCATATTTGTTCTGTGTTTCCTCCTAAAGGCTCATTTTGTTGGACCAGCTGAACCCCAAATTCTGAGTAATTTGCCACAGAAGCGTTGAACAGGACCAGCCGGCTTTTGGCAACCAACCGTCACTATGGCAACCAACCGGGAACGGCAGGTGGGTCACATGACCGGCTTCCCTCCTGCTGTCTACCCGTTTGCCTTCAACTCCATGCGGAGCCACGCCCCCTTTGATCTGCTGGCCAATAGCAGCCTGTTTGGGCGGTTCGGGGCGGATCTTCCCAAGGAAATGGCAGCATTATGTGAGTATTTTATCCAAACTTGCTACTTTTTGGGAAATAAATAACATGTGAAATGTGTCGTGTTGAATGATTTAAACGGTAGCTGCATTTTTGTCACAGGGTCTTTTGTTTGTTTCGTTTGGAGAGAGGGTCCAGTTATCCTCTCTGATATAAATATCCGTATTTCCCAACTGTTACCTAATTGTTGTGTAAAATGTTCCAGCGGTGTTCTCCGTAATAGACTAAAGATTTTGGCCCAGTAGAGTCGACTGACAAAATGTTTTCTGTGGAGAGAAAGATGTAATTACACAGTAAAAATTCTGGATCCAAACACTGGGTCTGAGAGCAGAACTCTGTTCCAAACGGATCTGCACGCGCATTTCTTTGTTTATTTGTTTTGCTGCGAATGGAAAAGAGGAAAATAGAGACTCTTTTATTTATATAACAGAACGGGTGCTTGAATCTGCAATGTGTGTGAGTCTTTGAGGTTTTTGCTAGCCAGCTTGTTTTGTAATCTGTAAAATAGCAACATTTCTTAAACATTTTCTTACACTGCAAAGTGGAGATATGTACAGTTATCGCTAGTGCCACAGGGGGCGCTGTTTCACACTTTTCTGATGCAAGTGCCTCTAATTCCCAGAAGGCTGGGAAACATTTTTGGTGCATTGATATTAAGTTTGGGATTTTTTTCAGCATTCTGGAAAGTTTCTCATTAAGATGATTAACTAAACCTCTTGTTATTTGACTTTGACTAATTGGTACTAAACAGCACAAGAATTATTTTTAACTAGCTGGTTTGTACTGCATTCAGTAGGTGTGTGTGTTAGTGCTGGTAGTTTTGTGTGTTAGACGGTCGCTTCAGGGAAAGTTTCACCACAGACGTCTGAGATCTCATCTCAGCCCTGAGGGAGAAATCTGTGACGGGTTTGAATGGCAACACCAAAGCAGGAGAATCGGTATCCCCCTCCTCAAACACACACACACACACACACATACACAAGCTTCACCATCACGTCTGCAGGTCTGAACAAAACTCCAGCCTGTCACTCAGTAACCAAACATACACACACACACAGCTGCCCACCTAATCCTGTAGATACTTAGAGGGGGGGGTGATGCAAGCACCTGGAAATGGCGCCTTAGTGTGGTCGAGTCCAAACACACACCCCGCTGAGAAAACACACACTCACAGAAACACAATAAACAAACCTTCTCTTTGTGCTGGTCCTTCAAATGAGAAACATACTTCAGCACATGAAGGCCAGAATTGACTGGAGCACTTTTGTGGAGAAACTCGCTGTTATAAATCACTAAATTAAAGGACCTTTTCATACTTGGATAGTTTGCTGGTCTCACAGTCTGGCCAGGCTGCTGTTCATCCAGTTTAACCAGTTGGCAGGCAGAGATACCAGCTGAGGTCACTAAACCAGCTTTGACTAGTTGAAGCTATTTGTGCGTAACTTTAACAGAATTAAGATATTTATTAGAGGAACTTTGGAGGAGCTAAATGTTAATTATCATATTCATTACGGCTTTAGTTTTTAATTGGCTGTATTAACCTGATGCCTATCTGTGTGTCTCTGAGTGTGTGTGTGTCTCTGAGTGTGTGTGTGTCTCTGAGTGTGTGTGTGTGTGTCTCTGAGTGTGTGTGTGTGTGTCTCTGAGTGTGTGTGTGTGTGTGTGTGTGTGTCTCTGAGTGTGTGTCTGAGTGTGTGTGTGTGTGTGTCTGAG